>CAUYPK010125313.1:0-13074 GCA_963574355.1 Loris lydekkerianus | reverse complement strand
CAAAATATGTAAATATTTTGTCTCATTCAAAATATTTAAACATTAAATATCCTTTCCCATTGTGTAGGTTGTGTATTTCCTTTGGTTGCTGTCTCCTTAGCTGTATAGAAGCTTTTCAGTTTAATTAAGTCCCATTTGTTTGTTTTTGTTGTTGCAATTGCCATGGCAGTCTTCTTCATGAAGTCTTTCCTCAGGCCAATATCTTCCAGTGTTTTTCCTATGCTGTTGACTTTCTTGAACTTCGGTGTAAAATGACAAAATGCCTGTTGATTACATTAAGGAATTTAAAGTTTTTTCTTACATAACATTTATATATGCATAGTCAGCCTTTTGAGTAAATAGTATGTTTAATGAGGACTATTTTTATCCTATATTTAAAGCATTTACATTTCTTTTATATATTCATATAACAATTTCACTGATATATGGCTTGTAACAAATAGTTATCTTTTTCCAAAGTGAAAAAGGTAATTTTAAGGGTCCTCCTGATGATAAATTAGTCCAAGATCTAATTTCATTTCTAAGAAACAATGTCACTGGATGAGCACAACTCACCCTTTAGCTATTTTTTTTTTTAATTCCTTTTTCCATTCTATTACCTTTCTCTCCTAAGGTTATTAGTCACCTCTCCATTTAAGATATTAGCATATTTATAAAAATCATAAGCCCTGAACTTGGGCTATTGGCCAAGAATAAATCCAGCAACAACTACTAGTTATCTATCAGCAAGGGATATTTTTCATTTCTATTAGTCTTATATTACCGTTAGAACCATTTGTTTTTAGAACTATAGTCTACTTAGTTTATTACAAATGAGCTTGAATTTGATGATTGTATGAAAATTGCACTTAGTACCATTTCCTTGATAGGGCTTGCCTGATGACAAATTTTAAAATAATCTCCTTTGCAAGACAAAGGATCTTACTTAAGCCAACAAATGCTTCTCCTTCCTGATAGGATTACAAAGAAAACTATAATTATTTTAATAGGCTTTGGGTTTCTGTAAGAATACTCCCATACATGCACATATTTAGGTGGTGGCTGTACCACTCATACGTCACAAGCCAATCTGGCAGGTAGTTACATTGACTTGTGCTTTTGTGTTTGAAACTCTGTTGTTTTTCAATATCTTGATTGCATTGAAATCTTGAGATTGCATGTTTCATTGAAGAGCTATCAACAGACTTGCTTATATTCTTCCAGATATGCAGTGTGACTTTTTTGTTTTGTTTTCTACCTAAAGTCATATTACTGTAGTAACCAACCAGGCAAAAGGACCCCTAAAGGCCCCTCACCATCTCAGCCTGAGTCCCCGCACATCTCAACACCTCCCCCACCCCACCTTGGGTCAATTCCTCAAACAGGTTTCAGAACAGAACAAGGAAGTTCCCTGAGTTCCCAAGAACTCCTAGCAACAGGGAACAATGGTAGAACTTACCCCAACCCCCTAGCAATGACTGAACAATGGTGAAAAAATTACCTACACAAAGTTCCCAGGCTACTGTATCTCCCAAATTTGTCCCCATGCCAGCTGCCACGATACAACCCCCTGACTCGCTGCAACCAGTGCCAAGCCCCCCTGAGCCAATTCTGTAACCCCACCCCTGGGCTAACTAACTGCCACATTCACCTTTTGTTTTTGCTTGCTTGCATGGCAACAAAGGTATTAAATATAAAAGGCAACCTTTGGGCAGTGACCCACCTGCACAGGTGCAATAAATCACCTTCTGATTTATCCTAAAGTGGGGTCCGAGTTTTTCTTTCCAGGTGGCAAGCGCTTACAACATTATCCCCTCACATTATATGTTCATCTGAATTTGCTGCCCATTTTCATTCTCATTCATTTAGCATTACTCATTTCCAAGTTTTCCCTTCTCTATGCATGTCTTTGTTTTATATTCACTAGTTTTTATCAAGCAAATAAAACTTGTTTTATTTGTGATTTTGAATAATCCTTTCTGTATCTTTAGTCAGCAGATTTTCTTTTCACATTTTGTGCTCAAACACACACAACAGAAATTTGGTGATGAGTTTTGAACATTCCTCTAACAAAGCATTGAGTCAAATTCCAAATATGTTACTGATACTGAATTGTTCCTATGTAGTCACTTCTATCTCTAATTCTTAATCACGGTGTTAAGTTCATCTAGCAACTTGGGAGTTGGGTGATTTCTACATCTGTATTATCTAGAGAGTAAACCTATCTCTACACAAAAGGAAAAAATCGAAAGCCCTGAATTATTCACAGCATGCATGTTAACAGTGTGATATGCTAAATTTATAAATACCATTGATCACATATCATCAACAGCTTTGGTACACATCTTTAGTACCCACTCAACTACTGTATGTAAGATTTTATGCCTTCTCTCCTCAAATAGACTCTAAATGCTTAAGAATGTGGTGTGTGTGTGTGTGTGCACACGCACACTTCTTGGGATTTTCCACAGCTTCTCATATCACACAGTGTACATAATAGAAGCTTAGAAATATGTGGAAAAGAAAATATGGATATACACTGAGGCAGGAGGATTGCTCAAGCTTAGTAGTTCAAGGTCAGCCTGAGCAAGTGTGAGACTCTGCCTCTACAAAAAGAAAGTAGACCAGGAAAAGGGGAGGAAATAGGCAATGGGAATAAGAGCCCTTGAACAACACCAGGATGAAAAAAGCAGGGATCCAGACTTTCTAATCACCCCAATAACTCACTTGTCACTACAAGGGAAGGGGAGGGTAGTAGGAGAGGTAGCCTGATCATACTATCCATGCTTTTTGGAAGAAAAATCAGTGCTATTGCAGAAAAAAGAAAATTATCAGCTTTTAGAGGCTGAGATAAACATAAAATATAAAGTATAGTTAGAGATAACTGTTGTTGGATATTCAGCACATTTTTCATAGTCAATACGCAGCAGGGACTCAACACCCATTTGCAGAATCTGTTGATAGCAATAGCTCATAATTTGAATGAACTTGATCATTTGTCTGTCACTGTGCAGAGGGCTTTGTGGACTGCCTAGTTTGAAAAACTCATTAAATTTACACATGTATAGATGAGTAATCATTCATTTTATAGGAATACTTATTTAACGTATGTGAATCACCTCATTAAGTTCTTGCTATGTGATAAATAATATTTTATTCCCCATCTATGCATTTATACAGATAAAGAAACTTAGGCAAAAAATGATGAGTAACTAAGCCATGATCTTACACTAGCTAAGTGGCTAGGCAGAATTCAAAGCCAAGCATTCTAACCACAAAGCCTACATTTAGGCCCTGCTCTAGAACCTCACAGACTCACATATTACATAAGTAATATGCTTTATTAAGACAGAAATATGAAATTCTGTTTGCTTGCTCTGGCCCATGCTGGGCACCAGAATGTTAACTAAGAGTTGAGCTCCATACAATATAACAATAGCCAAAAGAATGATGTGACTTTAGAGCTTCATTAAGAGATTCCTGGGAAATACCTGAATCCATACACAAGAAAAATAGCTATGTACATTGTACTGTCCCTAGGCCTAAAGACAGTGGTGATTACATACCAATTCCTCCTTGGAATTTAAGCCAGGTGAACAAAAGAAATGCTCTCTCTCTCTCTCTGTTTTGTCCTGGTCTTTGTTTTTCCACATGCTACCCCGGTTCTTCTACATTCCTGCACTCGAAGATGCTCTCTTTTTCTGTTCGTTTTTGAGACCTCTAGGACAAATTCTTGGTCTTTTCATTGACAAGTGTCCATAGTTGACGTTAGGTAACCCCTTTGTAAGTTTCCTTGGGGCTTTCCTCCTCTCTGACAATGCAAAGAGCTGTAGGTGCCTGCCTTCCTCACCTGTTCAGAGCAATCTGTCCTGCTAGAATCCTCTCTGCCAATTACTATCTCTTTGGCAGACAGGATCAAAGTATAGATTTAGAGTCCATACTCCCTTGCAATAAGAACAGTTTCCCAGCTAAACGGCTCACTCCTAGAATCCTAGTACTCTGGAAGGCCAAGGCAGGAGGATTGCTTGAGCTCAGGAGTTTAAAACCAGCCTGAGCAAGTTGAGACCCTGTCTCTACAAAAAGTAGAAAAATTAGCCAGGCGTGGTGACATGCACCTGTAGTCCCAGCTACTGGATAAGCTGAAGTAGAAGGATCACTTGAACCCAAAAGTTGGAGGTTGTAGTGAATTACAAGCTATGATGCAATGTACTAGGGGCAAGAGAGTGACACTATGTCTCAAAAAAGCCCCAGCTTTTTAGCTTCCCATTTTGAAAATACATTTCCCAGTGTCTTGAGCATGATACCCTCTGTCAGTCTACATCACTCTGGAAACAGTGGTTCAGAGACATTGTGGTCTAATTATTTCATACCCAGTACTGTGTGAGCTCTACTTTGGAATCCAGTTTTCCTATGGACTTTACCACAGCCTATGTCATTATCTTTTTCCATCATTTTAGATTTCTCAGTATTGTGGTCCTGGGCCAGAGGTAGGGGGGAACCTCAGATAAATCAAAATTCAAAAATGAGGTACATAATACTGTCAATCTCAGATGTGAATAATTTGGTGGGTCTGCAGTGGTTCCAATCCTTTCATTCCTGAGACCATCCTTGATTATTCTTTTGGGTTTTATAAAAATATGATATCCTCCAAACACTTCATTCTGAAATGAGTGAGGATCTCTGTGATCTGAACTAGAGAAGCTGTTAACTTCATCCACAACAAAATTCTAAAACAACTTTTATGTTTTAGACTAGAAATGGTAGTGATTAAGATAGGCAACAAACGGCTCTTGCTGCCACGGAATTCACCTACAACTTTGTCACTAGTTAATATTAACTAACTATATTTGATAGGAAAAACATATGTTAGTTGTTTGGGGGAGGCCAATAAATAACATTCCTGTTTCCCAGTTGAATTAACAACACATTAGAGACAGAAAAGACAGACAGATGGAGATCAAACCAACAGCTTTATTACTGTTAAAGCTAATTGGAGAATGTGGCTTTAGATCTGCCTTTATCACAGAATTTGAGAGACTTATTTCCTTATTCACTGGTATGGCTTGATAGCTGCAGTCCATTCCCACTACAAACAGAGCCCCTTATCAAACATAGCAGAGGGCTGATGAGATGCATGAATTCTGTGGACATGATCATTCCAAAAAAGAAAAGCTCAGAAGGGGCTCAGTCTAGCTTGCTCAGTTTCTTCTCTTAAACTTACAAGTCAGGTAGCTGACATCAGAAGCTAGGAGTATTATTCCAGCAGAAATTTCATCACATGGAAATATGAGGCCACAGTGAGTATAAATTAAAATCTGAAAACAAATATAGAGTCAGGAAAAATGCATTTGTCTTTAGAAGACTAAAATTTATTGAGACTTGCACATACTTCTTTGTCGACAGGTTAATTAACACAGATTTCAAGAGTTTGTTGCATGCAATGGTTTCTGTAAATGGTCATAATACTAATGGCGACTTTCACTTTGAAAGCAAAAATTGCAGATGAGGCAAAGATATGTAGATTAGGAGATGCCAGCTTTCCATTCACATCTGAATTAAAATAAATAGCAATTTATAATACAGTCTGTGTAACAGTGAAGAGTAATTATGACAGTTAATTGAGGGGAATAGTTTTAATGAAGCATTACATGTAGAGACAAGTTGTTTGAATAAGCCTATCATCGAAAATACAGTATCACCTTCTTGCAGGTTTGGGTTTATTAAGCCATTTTCGAACATAATCTAAGGAGAAACAAATGGTTTTCAACCATAACAACTAAAGTAATCATCAATAAGACCTCAAGTAACGCTGGATGCTGACTCTCTCGCTCGGGAAGCTGCCACACATTTCAGCAAGTTACTCATATTCTAAAGCTGTTGCTTGTTCCTAAGAGATCAAGTCATACCATTGAGTCCCCCAATTTATTTAAATCTGTTATTTTATTTCAAGTGCTAATTGTCTCTCACAACAAACAGAGACTCCTCTCAGCTGCAATTATTGGCATTACAATAGATAATCAACAGGAAAGCCTGAAAGCAGAGGAGAGTTACCTTGGTTACAAACCTGAGATGCTTTTGGTATTACAGTTCTAACCCTGTTTCTAAATTTCCTAAAACAATGCAAGAGCAAAGTGTTATGTTATTTTTTTTCTTCTTTGTGGTCTATCCAAGTTACTTTTAACCAATACAGAGGCCTAGTCTTCTATGGATAGTTTTACAAGGTTTCTTCAATAAATAACCCTGCAAAGCAGGGCTTTCATTTAGAACATTTGTATATACATGTTCATGGACTTTCAGAATAATGAGAAGGAATCAGAGTTATTGTTTTATGCTAGAGTAGCACATTATTATATTTGCTCCCTCCACAGTCATCTGATGTAGCCATTACTCTACATTATACTCTCATCTCCCCTTTCTTAAAAGCAAATGGAAAAACAAATGACTTTATGGCCTATGCTATTTCAGTCCCCAAATGGCATATTCCCTCTTGAGTGCAGATTGAGTAGGGCTAGTCAGGCAGGCCAAAATATAGACCTCTATAACAGGGCTCTGTTGGTAATTGTTTTGTCTTGTTGCCTCCCCCATCTATTTAATAAATTGAGGTTTAAAAAAAAACTAGGATGGTTATTCAGATAAGGATCCATTAATATAACTAGCAAGGTAGAAAGCACATAAGCAAATCCATGCTGTACTTCACAGAACATCTCATTGTTTGTCAGTCAGTGTTAGTGGCCATAGGATCTTGACCCCTTCACTCATTGATCTTGGTTAGGG
The DNA here is from genome assembly GCA_963574355.1 of Loris lydekkerianus. Lineage (NCBI taxonomy): Eukaryota > Metazoa > Chordata > Mammalia > Primates > Lorisidae > Loris > Loris lydekkerianus. The sequence goes on along the minus strand of CAUYPK010125313.1, from coordinate 6,321 downwards.
GAGAGTCTTTTGCTTACTTTTGAAATATCATGTTGCACCCCCAAATAACTTACATTTTAACTATAATCAGTGAAGATATTCAGAAGTAGAAATAACTATGATTTATTAGGGCCTTAATGCACAATAACTTCTGTATTTTTATAAATACTGCACTGTTTACAACCTACAACATTCCAATGTCATATCTACAATGTATAACAATCCTGTCTTGTGGGGATTGTTATCTTTATTTTATAAATAAGGGAACTAAGTTTTACAATATGACTTGAAGGGATTTTGTAATGCAAATGTTTTTTATAAACAATGTAAATTTAAGAGCCAGAACACCTGAATTAAAATCCTAACTCTGCCGCTTAGGCCTGCGTGATTATTGTCAAGTCACTTAACCTCTCTCTGTCAGTCTTTTTATCTATAAAATGAAAAAAATAAATAGGACTACAGTAAAAACTATGTGAATTAATATAGATAGAGCATTTTAAACAATGCAAGGCACATGGTAATTATCTAATGCTGATTCTTTAAATATTTGGAATACTGTATAATTTCTCTGAGTGATTATATTTTAATATCTTAATGTTTTGATTCTATTACTATAGTTATTTCTTGTATCTATAATAAGCTTAATAATTTTTATCAGAGCAATTGAAAATTATAAAATATAAGTATGGGTATAAAGTATTTCTGTATAATGCTTGGCATAGTTGGATAGGCAATACAGATTTTTAAGTATAGATGTGTATGATTATTGTGTTATTTGCATACCTATGAACATTTGCAAATGGTTGTAGCCTTTCATTGTTAACATTGTTATCCAAAGGTGTGAAATATCTCAGTCAAAGCTAATGCTATGCAAAGCAATGACAGGAATTCCTTCCCTTCTGTTGTCCCCCCTCCTGTATTTTCCTCCACGTGCCTCTCTGATTCTATTAGAATCCCTTTCCCTAGGTTTTCTTCTCTATTAAAACAAGCTGTCAAATCTTTCCATTCATAATATATGTGCTGGTTAGTAAGCCACTGTCTTTCAGGTAGATATCCATCTCTTCCTACTCTAATGAGAGAGCTAGGAGTAAGACAAAAGTATTTCTCCTCTATGAGGCACAACCAACAGAGGGAAGTATATAGAGAGAATAGGAACTCGCTTTTTACATGCAGTTCTTCAAAAATTGCCAGCAATAGCCTAGTGGTAGCAGTGATCCAGGTTCCCATTTTGTTGATTATTCCTTAGAGGCATCAGATGGGAGGCTCTCTCATCTGCGCTCTGAGTCCTAATTTTCCTGGGACTATTTTTCTGACTTTGGGAAATCAGAAGCAGCGAAACAGCTCCTCCTACGGGGATGTCTGCATTCGAACTCTGTACAGACTCATTCCAAACTTCTAGGTTCCGGTAACTCCAGCCTCTTCCCTCTATTCCCCAGGCCCTGAGTGGTACCTACTTCCTATAATTGCCATCTTGGTGCTACCTAAATGTTCACTTTTTGCTTTTTTCACTCTTCTAACACTTGTTTAACCAACTGTTTCTTTTTTTTTTCATTTCCTCTAGGTATTGAAATACCTAAGGAGGATTCTGATTTATTATCTGACCAAAACAGATCCAAAACTGCTATAAATGTTTAAAAATTTATGTTCTTAGAAAATTTGCAAATATATCGAGAAAAAGAGAAGGAATGGGGAATTTCAGGTAACTTTCAAGAGATAGACAAGGGTTTGCAGGGGGTAGAAATAGTTTTCTCTGCACCCCACCCCACCCTCCCAAAATTTATACTCTACTTTGGGAGCCAGCTCTGCCCACAGCTTAAGATCCAACATTGCCTCTTACTTATCTTATGGAAGAATAATTAATAACCTTATTAATTAGAGCTTTATTGTATATTTATTGTAAAGAATTAGCCAATTTCAAGTGATATGCTTTTAATGATGATATATGTAAACTTTTATAGTTTGTGGGTTTTATCTATTGCCCATCAGATTGAGTCAATACATTTATTTTCTGGTAACTCCCATATTCACTATCTAAGCTGTCTTAGTTCATTTTGGGTTGTGTTGCTGTAAAAAATTACCTAAGACTAGTTAATTTATAAAGAAAAGAGGTTTATTTGACTCACAGTTCTGCAGGCTGTATAAATGCAAGGTGTCAGCATCTGCTTCTGGTGAGGGGTTTGGGGAGCTTCCACTGAGCCTGAGACCACAGGGAGCCAGTGTGTACAAAGATCACACGATAAGAGAGAGAAGGGTTAGGTGCCAGGCTTTTTTTTAGCAACCAGCTCTTGCAGGAACTAATAGCATGAGAATTCACTTGATATGCCCCAACTCCATATTGCTGAGAGCTTTCAACTCTCCCTCTTTAAGACAGGAAGCTCAGCTGAAAGAGTTTAGTACTAACTGCAAAATCCCAGTTTCTCCTTGTAAGGACTCCCCTTACCAGGTGTTGGCTCTTGTCAAGTTCAGTTTTGCATTAAGGATTCCCTCACTCGTACTGAAAGCCCCTTATAAAATGTTTCCACCCCTGCTTCTAGAGGTTGAGAGGCTTTGACGTGTGGGCCCGCTCTTGACTGGCTCATCAATAAAGGACCCTTGCTTAATTTGGACTCAGTGTGCTGGAGTTTCTCTATTCCACTTGCTTCAGGTATAACATTTGGAGGTCCCAGCAAGATTCACCAGCCAGAGGGCCAGCCTCTCTGTATAGCCCCCTGGGGAGGACATGAATTATAGGGAAGGCACCCTCTGGGACATTCCAATGCTCCGTGATTTCCTGAACTCCTCCTGAGGGCTTCAGATGGACTTCTTCCAACTCCTTACCCAAATTCAGGTCTTTCAACTTACTCTCAAGAGGTAATGTTTGTTTGTGATGTTTGTTTGAGTCTGTGATGTTTGAGTCTGTGGTGTCTGTTTGAAATTGTTTTTTTGGGGCCCTTAGGGATCTCTGAGGAGGGACCACTAAACAGGAACCTCAAGTGTTGGCCTGGCCTGGCCCTGGCCCTGACCTGTCAGAGACACTAGGATGCTAATGCCATCTAGACACGGGTGCTTTGGTCTTTGGACCTCAGGGAAGTTTGGATGTAGAGGTGCAGGTGAAAGGGGAGCCTTAGGGGTTGGCTCTGAGGACAAGCCTGTAAACCTGGCCTGTCTGTTAAGGCAGGAGCCTCGGGGGAGACTGGCCTGTCAGTACTCTCAGAGACATGTGTGTCAGTAGTACAACCCATCCTTAGAAACACTAGGACACCGGTGGGGAACCTTGGTCTCAGATGCGCATTTGAGTTTGTTTCTTTTGTTTGGAATTGTGTGTGGTGTTTGTTTGAGGAACCTCTGAGGGAAGGCCACTGGACAGGAACCTCAGGAAATCTAGCCTAAGGCAGGAGCATCAGGGGAGCCTGGCCTGTCAGCTTGGTCGTTTTGGCCTTGGGAAGAGGCACAGATGAAAAGGGGTAGTCCATAAACCTGTAAGACTTGGCCTGTCTATCAAGGCAGGAGCCTCAGCCTCAGATGCACACTTTAGATTTATATATATGTTTGTTCATAGTAACCATTGTTTCTTGGGAATTGGTGATGTGCCCATTTTTGTTTATTTGTCAAATCATGGGAACTTGACAAAAAGTATGTCTGTAACTCCTCTACAGTGTATGCTGAAGAATTTTATAGCCAGCTTCTCAGATGACTACGGAATTCGATTCTCCAAGAACTGACTCCAAGTCCTCTGTGAAATTGAGTGGCCAAGCTTTAATGTACAATGGTGGTCAACAGGCTCCCAAGACCCAGCCTTGGTGACCACAGTACATCAGATGGTCACAGGAAAACCAAGTCATGCAGACCAATTCCCCTATATAGACCAGTGGTTGATTTGAGTCCATAATCCCCCCTCCCTGTTTGTAAGCGTACACAGTGGAATCTCTTTCTGTGGTCCTTCTCACCTGTCCCTGACCCCAAAAGGGTCAGCAGACCCCACTAGTCCTTGCCCTATCACGGGAAGAGGATTTGCCACCTCCTTATAATACAGGAGGGCTATCCTCTCCCACAGTCTCCTCAATGGGAGAAACTCCCTCAGCACTCCCACTGGAGCCTTCTCCTTCCCCGCTTTCACCCCTGGCATCTCACCTCAGGTCTTGCACAAACCCTGAGTCTAAGGGAGAGGCCTGGATCCTCCCCCTTTGGGAGGCACCTCATGGGAGGGAGCAGGAAGAAGACATTTGCCCCTTTCTTGTTTATGTCCCTTTTCAACAGGGTTCAAACCGAAGCTAGAAAAGCCTTCTTGGCCAGTTTTGGGAATACTGGAGAGGAAGGTCAAAGGGAGTTTAACAGAGTTTTTCTGGCAGAAAAGCCAGATTGGGACTCCAATACCTTAGCAGGATCCCAGGCTCTAGAAGCTTTTTACCAGTCTCTTTTAATTGGCCTATGGGCAGCAGTCTGAAAACCTATAAATTTGTCAAAAACAACTGAGGTGGTCCAGGGCACAGAGGAGTCACCCATGACAGATTTGGAGCCACTCAGAGAGTTCTTCTGAATCTACACCCTGTTTGACCCCTCAGTTCCAGAAAATGCCAGGGCCGTGAACTTAGCTTTTGTCTCTCAGTCAGTCCCAGATATCAGGAAGAAAATAAAGAAGCTGGAAGAATTTGCTGGGATGAACTAAAAGTGAAGGACAGGAGAAAATGAGCAACTCCCTTGCCTGAGCTGATTGAAGCTAGAAAGAGACCAATGTGACTATTGTAGAAAGAGAGGCCATTGGAGAAGTGAATACCCAGAGCTTGGTGCTGATAGTAAGCCCATACAGATTATCTTGGCACTGCCTACTGAAAGAAGCAGAGACTTGGATTGAAGGGGCCAGGGGTTTCTTCTTTTAGGCCCCCGAGAGCCCATGGTGCAAGCCAAAGTGGGGGGCCACTAAATTCCTGGTGGACACACGGAGGGGTGGAGTGGTCTGTTTTACAGGAGCCAATGGGAGCTTTATCTGATGAGAAGATTCCCATCCAAGGAGCCACTGGGATCACCCAGATGTGTCCGGTCACTCAACATCAAACGCAGGTGACCCATATGTTCCTGGTAATTGCAAATTGCCCTTACCCCCTCATGGGCAGAGAAACTCTTGGCCACTATTTCATTCTCCCCAGAGGGAAGTGACATAGTATTAGACACAGGCCCCACTCTAATGCCTGAGTCCTCTGTCTACCAGTTACATTTGTCTTGTCCACTCCTTTATTAGAAGAGTACCTCCTACTAAATACTGATGAAAATGTGGCCAAAGCAGAAACCACAGCCCCTGCACTATTAGCCCAGCTACAAGCAGACTCTCCTCAAGTATGGGCAAAACCCAACTCCCACTGGACTGGTTGCCCATCATCCTACAACAAAACAGCAAGTCCAGGAATTCCCAGGAGCAGCAGGCTACTGCCATTTATGGATCCATGGTTTTGTTGAAATCACAAAGCCCTTGTATGCTGCCATTACTGGTGATAGGCCCCTCCAGTGGACTGACCAAAAGGATCAGGCATTTAAAGCTCTAAACCAGATGCTTGTAACAGCCCCAGCTTTGGCTTTACTGGACATCAATAAGCCATTTCACCTGTTTGTCCATGAAATCAGAGGCATTGCAAAAGCAGTGTTAATGCAGAATCTCAGATTGTGGAAATGGCCAATGGCTTATCTGTCTAAGCGCCTTGGCCCAGTAGCTGCTGGGTGGCCAGGCTGCTCATGAACAATCACAGCCATACGCCTGCTGGTGTGGGAGGTAGACAGATTGATTCTGGGACAGGATTTGATTTTGACAGCCCCTCACACAGTGTAGGATAATATTTAGAAATAAACATATCCTACATCAAGCACACAAGGTAAATCCAGTGTGAGTTAAAATGACTTGCTCCTCTTCCAGAGGCTTAAGGGACTTGGACCCCCCTGGGTTACATGTAGAGTTGGCTTCCTTGGAGTTGTAAATTCCTTAAGCCATTTCTCTGAAGCTGTACACCCCGTTAAGCTTGAGATCAAAGGGCATGCTGCCCTTCCTCAGAGATATGGGCCAGAGGGTTGACTTATGTTAACAACATATTGTCAGAGGTCTATAGGTGCTCTGCCCTGAGGAGGAGACACAGTCATTACTTCATACTGTGTAAACTGAGTGAATGCTTGAAGATATTTTTCCATTAACTCTGTTCCCCTGTGGCTACTTTCTTCTTTATGATTTTGTTTACACATCTGCCCAGAAATTAGTCAGTGTTTAGAAGAAGATGTTTACTGCAAAAGTGATTATGTTGATGTGGTAACAGGATATTTCCTTTTTAGTTGATTTCAGATAGGTAAATTGAGGTAATGGTAAAACTAATAGATAATATTAAT
>CAUYPK010125310.1:0-68644 GCA_963574355.1 Loris lydekkerianus | reverse complement strand
CTTCTTTCCCTGCCCCTTCCCCACGCTCTATATAAGTGGCTGCTTGACGCAATAAAGTTGAGTTCCTGCTTAAAAAAAAAAAAAGACCATGGTCAAATTTCCGGTGATTTGTACTTCTCAAATTTCCTATACTGATTTTATGCATTAAAATAAATTACCACTGTTTTCATAACTTGCTTTTTTTTATAACAAGTTCCAAATAAATTTAATTTAATTAATTAATTTATTTATTTATTATTGTTTGGGATTCATTGAGGGTTCTTTGTAATATTCTTTGTAACAAAGAATTAGGTTACACTGATTGCATTTGTTAGGTAACGTCCCTCTTACAATTGTATCCCGCCCCTGAGGGATGTGCCATACACTGTGACCCTCATCCCCCTCATAACTTGCTTTAAGTAAAAAATGACATGTATAGGTCAGCGCCTGTGGCTCAGTGGGTAGGGCGCTGGCCCAATATACTGAGGTTGGTGGGTTCAAACCCAGCCCCAGGCCAAACTGTAATAAAAAAAAAATAGCTGGACGTTCTGGGGGGCGCCTATAGTCCCAGCTACTCAGGAGGGTGAGGCAAGAGAATCGCCTAAGCCCAGGAGTTGGAGGTTACTGTGAGCTGTGATGCTGCGGCACTCTACTGAGGGCAAAAAGTAAAACTCTGTCTCTAAAAATAAAAAAAAATGACATGTATAAAGCCGTGTTCAATTAAATAAAATGATAATGAATGCCTGCTTAAAGGGGTTAATTTTATAAAACTCTTACAGTTTTACAAATTGTAAGGACTTAGGTGTTACTAAGTTGTAATTTCCAAATCTTTAACTAACTTTAAGACTTTAGAAAAGAATTAAGTTAATTAATACATGATGTTTGTGTGCATAGATAATCATCTAAAAGAGAAACATTGTAGAACCCTGGTCACCAAACTTAATTTTACGTTAGCCTTATTGCTTAAATTGACAATAGATTAATAAAATATGCAAATACATTGATACAGATATAGATAGCTATCTATTTTTAGTTAATTATTTTTGCCTCTTCCAATTTGTTAAAATTAAGCCAGGCATTGTAGTGTGTACCTGTAGTCCCAGCTTTTCAGGGTACTAAGGCAGGAAATCACTTTAACTGAGGAGTTTTAGGCTACAGCAAGCAGACTGTACCACCCCATTCCAGCTTGGTCAATACCTCATCTCTAAAAATTAAAAAAAAAAAATTATATTGAGAATATATATTTTGATTTTCTTTTTTATTATATTTTGATTTTCAATTCTCTCGTTTTCTTCTGTGTCTAGAGAAAAGAAAAGTTGGTTGCTTTTGTTAAATGTGATGATTAATATAAATATTTAATTATGCAAGGTACAATACTGTAACATTTAAACTTATAAATATACACAATGTTTTCTGCTTAAGTTATAATTTTTTCAGATGGTAAATTTAATATGACATATATAATGTTTTACTCACTATGTTGTTATTAATTATCTCCTAAAATTATAAAGGATTTAATTGAATATCTATTTATATGTCTTTGTATATATGCTAAAATGCATGCATATTAAAGTACATCTGGGCCGGGTGCAGTAGCTCACACCTATAATCCTAGCACTCTGGGAGGTCAAGGCAGGTGGATTGGTTGAGCTCACAAGTTTGAGACCAGCCTGAGCAAGAGTGAGACCCCAGTCTCCGAAAAGCAGCCTGGTGTTGTGGCATGTACCTGTAAGTCCCAGCTACTTGGGAGGCTGAAGCAAGAGGATCTCTTGAGGCCAGGATTTTGAGGTTGCTGTGAGCTATGACGCATGGCACTCTACTGAGGGCAAGAAAGGGAAACTCAGACTCAAAAAAAAAAGAATATCAATAAATCTTTCACTACCAATTTTTGCATCCATAATATACAAAAGGAGTAAAATTAGAATTTAGAATTTTGGTGGGGTATAAAATGAATGTTATTTTATGTGCCGATCAGTAGAGGTCACCAAATCATTCTGTTAACTCTTGGGGATTCTTGATATAGTCTAAAATTATTTTTTAATTTGAAAAAATGTTAACTTTATTGCTATGTGTTTTTATAGTGTTATAGCAAATTGCTTTGTCTTTAGATATTTATGAATTATACCTTGTAGGATGGACACAATGGCTCACACCTGTAATCCTAACACTCTGGGAGGCTGAGGCAGATGAATTACTTGAGCTCAGGAGTTCAAGAACAACCTGAGCAAGAACGAGACCCCTGTCTCTAAAAATAGCAGGGCGTTGTGGCAGGAGCCTGTAGTCCCAGCTACATGGGAGGCTGAGGCAAAGAGAATCGGTTGAGCCCAAGATTTTGAGGTTGCTGTGGGCTGTAACCCCATAGCACTCTACCAAGGGTAACAAAGTGAGACTCTGTCTCAAAAAAAAAAAGATTTATAACTTGTCTCCCATAACTGTTCTTGATGTTGTCTTTTCTAAATTCAGGCCTCAAATTCAGAATAAAACTGTGAAGATACCTTTTATACCTAAACTGTTAAGGTTTGTTTTATGCCTACACTACCTCTTGGTTTATTAAAATGTCTATTAATAACACAAAGAGCTGGCTCATCACCCTATGAAAGAACAGAAACTAGGAATAAAATTCTTCAAAGTTTAACTAATTCAAAACTTGAATACAAGTTTTTATTTACCAAATTTAGGATTAAAAGAAAAACACTGATGATAAAAAGAGAGCTTATCTTCTTAGACAAATTATATTCAGGTAAAATGTGTTGATAAAAATATCTTTCTATGATTGTTTTCCAAGTTGAAAGGGGATGCAGTTGCGGTGGCTTATGCTTATAATTATAGAACTTTGGGAGGCCAAAGTGGGAGAAGTGCTTGAGGCCAGCCTGAGCCAAGAGCAAGGCCTAGTTCTCTACAAAAACAGACACATTATCTGGGTGAGGTAGTATGCATTTGTAGTCCCAGCTACTCTTGAGGCTTGAAGCAGAAGACTCTCTTGAGCCCAGGAATTTGAGGTTACAGTGAGCTATGATCATGCCACTGCACTCTAGGCTGGGCAACAGAGAGAGACCCTGTCTCCAAACAATCATTCAATCAATAAAATTATTGCTTGTCCTCCCATAGCACTGCAACACTAATCCAGTCATCTTTTTTCTTTTACCTGAAGAAAGAACTCCATACTTGTTTAACTTTCCTCAGGGGACTTCCTTTATCTTTATATACTTTTGAAAGATTCCCTTGAGTATACTGATTTAATTTTGTGATGGTTCATATTTAAGAAGACAAACTAAGGGCGGTGCCTGTGGCTCAGTGTGTAGGGTGCCAGCCCTATATACCAAGGGTGGTGGGTTCGAACCCAGCCTCAGCCAAACTACAACAAAAAAATAGCCGGGTGTTGTGGGGGAGCACCTGTAGTCCCAGCTACTTGGGAGGCTGAAGCAAGAGAATCACCTAATCCCAGGAGTTGGAGATTGCTGTGAGCTGTGACGCTGCAGATAAAGTGATACTCTGTCTCTCTAAAAAAAAAAAAAAAGACAAACTAAAAATGTCCAAGCAGGCTTGAGTTCAACCTTGAAATTGAAGCCTCTGAAAGAAATTAAATCAGGCCAGGTGGTGGCTCATGCCTCTAATCCCAGCACTCTGGGAGGCCAAGGCCCGTGGATCACCTGAGCTCACAGGCTCAAGACCAGCCTGAACTAGAGCAGGACTGTCTCTAAAAATAGCCTGTAGTCCCAGCTACTTGGGAGGCTGAAGCAAGAGAATCACTTGAGCCCAAGAGGTTGAGGTTGTTGTGAGCTATGACGCCACAGCACTCTACCAAGGGTGACAAAGTAAGACTCTGTTTCAAAACAAAGAAAGAAAAAGAAAAGAAATTAAATCAGTTCTGCAGGACAATGAGCAGTAGGTTTACAGAAGCAGCCACCAGTTCCTGAGGAAGGCGCTGGGATCCAGACAATCTCCCAGCCCGCTTGCAGGTGTTTTGCTGCCCTCCTAGCCCACAGGGAGATGTTTTGCTGCAGGGAGACAAGCCCTCAAGCTGCTGCAGGCATTAATGAGATAAGCTCAATCACTCTAGCAAGCAGGTGCTATACCTTGAACATTCCTGGTGCAGTAGGGTAGGAGTTGAGCCCGTGGGGAAAGAACATGTAGTGACCATTAAACACGTACATGATCCTAGTACAAGGGCCCCACACCTATTGTATAATGCTTGAATAAAGGCCATGGCAGAGGTTGCTGGGGGCTCTTCCTGGAGATATGGGAAGCCCACCTCTTGCAGGCAGGTAAGCTACAATCTGTGTCCTGTTTTTATTCGAGGGGTGACAGGATTAATCGTATTGCCCAGACTTAGCAGCTAACAACAGATATAATATTTTACTGATAGTAGTTATTTGGGTTATTTCATGACTTCAAAATACTTTTTATTTATTTATTTTTTGAGACAGTCTCAAAAATAAGAACTTTATCCTCCCCCACCCTGATTTATATTTCTTTATAGCAGTTTGCTTTTTGTCTGTTTTTCCCCTGCTAGAATGTAGACTCCATGAGGTTCTTTATTCTGTTTATTCCTATAATCTTTAGTGCCTAGAAATATCCAGCACATATCCAGCACATATTCCTATAATCGTTAGTGCCTAGAAATACCCAGTTTATTAAATAAATAAAATATACTTTCCTCATTCTATTGTATTGGCAGCGTTCATTTATTCATTCAACAAACGGTACCTTTGGTCTTTCAAACACTGTGTTGACATCTGGTGATAAACAATGATAACCCCTGCCTTCAAGGAGGTAATGCTTTAGTCAGAAATAAGTAAATTATTGATTAAAGCACAATATGATAAATGCTGTGACAGACAGCAGTACTAACACTATGGGACCATACAGCAGACTCACCTACCAGTATTGAGGAAATCAAGGTAGAATTCCCGGAGGAAGCAATGTCCTAACAAAGAAATGAAGGACAAAAAGCCAACCCAAGTAAAAAGTTAGGAGAGTCAAGAGTGTCTGATACAAGGAGAATGATCTATGGAGAAGCTGAGCAGCAAAGGGCCACCCCTCCCCAAGGACACGGATTTATTTCCTGTGTTCAGTCTTCCCATATGTTGTCCCCTTTGCCAGGAATGGCTGGAATGTCACCCTGTTCACTACTTACTCCGACATCCTGAACAAACCTTTACTATGTGGCTTCTCTTCATGTATGTAAGCCAAAGTGATCACTTCCTTCTTTGTCACTTCACTATCATCAGTGTTTTTCTCCATTGTAGCCCTCAGCAATGCTTCTCTGCAACATTATATAGAATAAAAAATTTGCCATATATTTTGTAGCTTAGGCAACCCAAAGAGCCTTGCATACAGTAGACACCCACTAAGTGTTTATTGAATGAGTGAATTACTAATTCTCCTCCTTGAACACAATTTTCTGATCCTATTGCTTGGAATAGATTGGATAAATTCCAAGACCTTCCTGCATCAAGAAAAGATGGACAATGCTATGTATTTGTAGAGTCATCACCAACATAAATATAGATACAAAGAGATGGATATAGATAGTTATGATACCTATCCATGTTCTAGCTCTTTTTTTTTTTTTTACTATTAGAAAAGTTTATTTAACAAAAGATTGAATATGAAAATGTACAAGACTCAATTTTGACATCATAGTAAAACAGGCTCATTGGAGACGGGACATGGATTTCTCCGCAGAACAGCCATTATTCATACTCGTTCCAAAGCTTCTAACATGATGATACTATTTCCTCGTATTACCACCATTCCAATATTGTTTTGTTGCCCACTAGTTACCATCTCCACACATTCATCTATCACAAGATTCATAAAGGGATCAAACCCCTGCAATACTCCTTGGACATGTCTACCACCATTTAATTTCAATGATAACTTCTTGTCCATAAATTTTTTCAGTTCGGGAGGGTGAGCTTTGCTCATGGTAGTAACTCCACCAGATCAAAGATGAGCAGAAACGTAATTCGCAGCCTCCCATGTTCTAGCTCTTCCTTGGTTAGTAAAGGAGGTAGAAACCACAAATGAGACTTATTCCATAAATGTGTTAGTGTTTTTCTCCTTCTAGTTCTGTGGAAGCAGGAGCTGAGATGGGGCTCCGTGTGCAGGCTACTAGCCCTTCTACCACCTCCCGTGAAGGGGAGAGGAGGATGTGATCCTAGAGCATTCTATTTTACCACCTCCTGTGAAGGGGGTAGGGGAGGATGGAGGGTTAGGAGAAATAATGTAGGTGCCTCAAAGCCTCAGCTGATGACCCAGGAGTCCTAAAGTACCATAGCCCCAATCAGAGTTGTCCCACAATGATCCGAAAGAGCCAGGCCTTTATAACCATCAGGGCATTGGCAGGTGAATGTAGGCTTCCCAGAAAGGGCATGTGCTTGGGTGTTACAACAGTTTAGGGAAACCCTGATGGGCGTGACAGTTGGAGGCGGTCTGGTCACAGCATTCCCAGCAGCCATGGCAACAAGTCCTTCCATGAAGGATTCCTGTTATCTACTGCCATGTTATTCCATAAACATACAGTCATAATTTCAAATGAGGTAAGTTATGTTCAAATTTCTCTAACAAAAATGTATGTATTTTATTTATTTACTTATTTTTTGAAAGAGTCTCACTTCACATATGTAAGCCAAAGTAATCATGACTTCATCCTAGTTCACAACAACCTCGAACTCCTGGGCTCAAGAGATCTTCTTGCCTCAGCCTTGTGGGTAGCTGGGACTACAGGTACCTGCCACAAGCCAGCTAGTTTTTCTATTTTTAGTAGAGACAGGATCTTGCTCTCGGCTCAGCTGATCTTGAACTCCTGAGCTCAAACGATCCACCCACTTCAGCCTCCTAGAACGCTAGGAGTACAGGCGTGAACCATTGTACCTGGCAAAAACATATGTATTTTTTAAAATGTATGATAGAAATCAATATATTGGAAATAAACTACAAATACATTTTTCTCAGAGATATTGGAATTTCAAGCTACTGCCCTGTAGGTTTCCTTTGAGTTTAACGGGCAATACTGTCAAGACAGAATTTTGTTTGTGTGGTGCCTGTGGCTCAGTGGGTAGGGCGCCAGCCCCATATACCAAGAGTGGCAGGTTCAAACGCAGCCCCGGCCAAATTGCAACAAAAAAATAGCCGGGTGTTGTGGTGGGCGCCTGTAGTCCCAGCTACTGGGGAGGGTGAGGCAAGAGTATTGCCTAAGCCCAGGAGTTGGAGATTGCTGTGAACAGTGTGACGCCACAGCCCTCTACTGAGGGCGATAAAGTGAGACCAAAAAAAAAACCCCAGAATTTTGGGTTACTTCATCCCATAAGACATCTATTAATAACATTTTCCTTGGGAGATTGTAGCTCACTATCTCCTATGAATTTCATTTTTCCATCCTTTTTCCATGACATGAAGAACCAACTATCCAAACAAATTTTACTTAAATTGATTCATTTGATTGCCCTGTATTTTTAAGTTTTGTGTTATCCTTATATTACAAAATAATTCTTAAAAGCTATTTTTAAGCAACAAAGCCAACTGATTTCTTGAAACTTGTTTAATAGATATTATCAAACAATCTTACTTAGACATTTACCTTTTATTTGAGGAAATAGTTTTCCTCTGAAGCTAAGAATTTTTTCTCTTGTTTTTTTTTCTCATGTGCTCCTAGAGCGTTCTATTCTACCTCTGCTCTTTCTTTCTGACTGCATTTTCTACTAGCTCTCAGCGATGATGACTTTTCAAGTTTAACTTAAACTCTTAACTCTTTTCTTTCACAGTTTACATGAATATCAATGGGATCCATGAGCTCACCTAGAATATACTAAGGGTTAATTCTGCATTAAAAAAAGGATTAAACTCCTATAGACAATTGAAAAATAGTCTGCCAGGTTCTCACACCTCAAGACACTTGCTACTCAGCTGTTGTACAGCTATGTACTTGTATCTCAAGGTCATATTCTTTTTCTCTGTGGGGTTTTTTTTTTTTTTTTTTTTTTTCAGTTTTTGGCTGGGGCTGGGTTTGAACCCACCACCTCCAGCATATGGGGCCGGCACCCTACCCCTGTGAGCCATAGGTGCCACCCTTTCTCTGTGTTTTTTTTAGACTTGTAACAACATGGCGTTCAGGTCAATTCAGCTGAGTTCATTAAATGCTATTGGAGCACCTGTTTGGCAGATACTGAAACAAGGACCAGAGGAATAAAGGTAGTACTAGCCCTCCAGGATCCTGTCACTTGATGGAGTAGACTATCCCTCAAACAGATCATGTCCAACTCCTGGACTCAGGCAATTTTCCTGCCTCAGCCTCCCAAGTAGCTGGGACTACAGGCACCTGCCACAATGCCCAGCTATTTTTTGGTTGCAGTCGTCATTGTTGTTTGGCGGCTCCAGCTGGATTCAAACCCGCCAGCTCAGGTGTATGTGGCTGGTGCTTTAGCCGCTTGAGCCAGAGGCACCGAGCCAGCACTTATGGTTTAAAGAAAGGCTTCTAGGGTGGCACCTGTGGTTTAGTGAGTAGGGCACTGGCCCCATATGCCCAATGGTGGCGGGTTCAAACCCTGCCCCAGCCAAACTACAATAACAAAAAGAAAGGCTTCTAAAGGCAATGACACCTGATTTGTGTTTTTAAAGACTCAGCCAGTCCCATATCACTAGAGTATTACATGGAGTCCCATGAAGGGAGGTTGGAAAGGTAGCACACGGAGGCATTGTATGCTGCCAAGGAGGATCTACTGTATTTACCAGGTCCTGGGGACCTTTTGAAGAGTTTTAGCAAAGAAGTGCCTTGTATTCTGGAGAAATAATTAGCACTGGCAAGATGTGAAGGAAGGCTCTAAAGCTGCTTCAGCATCATCTGGGAATTCATTAGACATGCAAATTTGGAATGGCATGATGGCTCACTCTGCACTTTGGAAGGCCCAGGTGGGAGGATTGCTTGAAGGCAGGAGTTCAAGACCAGCCTGAGCAATATAGCAAGACCTTGTCTCTACAAAAGAAAATAAGAAAAATTAGTTAGGCATGGTGGCATGCACCTGTAATCCTAGCTACTTGCTTAAGACCAGGGGTTTGAGGCTATAGTGACCTATAATCATGCCACTACACTCCAGCTGGATGACAGAATGAAATCCTGTCCCCTAAAAAAAACAAACAAACAAACAAAAAAAAAATGCAAATTCTCAAGCCTCACTTCAGACTTATTGAAAGTGCTGCGAGTGAGGCCCAGAAACAAAATTTTAACAAGCCCTCCGCGTGATTCTGATCCAGGCCATAGTTTGAGGACCACGGCTCTAAAACAGTAAGGAACAGAATGAGGCAAGCAAGGAACTCACTTTAGGTGCAAAAGTTAAAAGGGTGCCAAAATCTTCAGTAATCAAGATAAGTAATACTTTAATGTAATACTTCTTAAAAATCAAAATTAATATAAAAAATATATGATGAACACAATATCAAAATTTTGGGCAGGTGTAGCGGCTCACACCTCTAATCCTAGCCCGTTGGGAAGCCAAGCCAGGAAAATCACTTGAGCCCCAAAGTTCAAAACTAGCCTGGGCAACATAGCAAGACTCTCTACCAAAAAAAAAAAAAAAAAAAAAAAAAATCAAAGTTTTCAATGAAGGCAGGCTCTTGTTTGTTTTTAGATCCCATGTTATTGAGCAATGGGGACAGCTGGTTCCAATCAGCATGAGGTTTCCAAGGTCCACATGGCTGTCACATTCCCCATCAGGCAGCTTTATGAAAATTGACAAAGGTGAGTGAATAGATTAGATAACATGGGGTTCAGGCCCAGCCTGTGAAACCTGTCCAGTCACACAGGGTTCCCCACATTCACAAGGACCTCACACTTAGAAGGATTCCGCATTTGGTTTAACACTCTGCTGTCACTGCTTTGAAATTTTTAATAATTTATTTATTTATTTATTTTTGAGACAGAGCCTCAAGCTGTTACCCTAGGTAGAGTGCCGTGGCATCACAGCTCATAGCAACCTCCAACTCCTGGGCTCAAACAATTCTCCTGTCTTCGCCTCCCAAGCAGCTGGGACTACAGGCGCCCACCACAACACCCTGCTATTTTTTTGGTTGCAGTGTCATTGCTGTTTGGCGGCCTGGGCTGGATTCGAATCCACCAGCTCAGGTATGTATGTGGCTGGCGCTCCAGCCACTTGAGCCACAGGCGCTGAGCCGAAATTTTTAATAATTTTTAAAGAAGATTCCCTGCAATTTCATTTTGCATTGGGCCCTCAAAGTTTCTCTGAAATTTTCTGGATATTTTTTTCTCCTTCAGTTTTTCATAGAGTGAATTAAGTCTTCTTACTGTTGTTGCAGAACTTTTACTAACTTTTTATGCTTGGTTCAAAATATGAGAGGACATTTTAGTACGTGTATAAAGAGCACACAATTTTTTCTTTTGCCTCTGTTTCTTTATTTTTTTCTTTATTTTTTTTTTAAATCACAGAAACTCTTATTGGAAACAAATGAGCTGCAGCAAAGTGACACTCAGTGCACGCGGTCAATGGGCAAGGGGGGGTGCAGGTGGGCGCCAGGGGCTGGCCTTAGACCAGAGCCAGTGACCACTGGGGCCTGCTTTCCGGGCCTCAGGCTACAGACTCTTTGGGGTAGAGTGTGCAGGCCCAGTACAAAATACAAAAATAAACTCTTGTGTCCAGCTGTCCCTGCCTGTGACAGTTCATTTGGGCAGGCAGTCGCTCTTCCCACCAGGCCCTGTGCTGTCCATCTAGTCCAGCCACAGCACAGCAGTGGCAGCCTGTGGGGGGTTTGCCTCTGTTTCTAATGTGACTTAGCACGGTACAGGCTGGGAAGCATTTTTTGATTGTCATGACTGATGGGTACTAGTGCCATCTAGTGGGTAGTAGCCAGGTACACTGCTAAACATCCTATAATGCTCAGGATAGTTCCACAAACCGGAGAGTCATTTGGTCCCAAGTGTCAATAATGCTGAGATTGAGAAACCTTACTCTACAAAGACAGGGAAGTTGTTAACAATGCCTTAAATGTGGGCAGTGAGAGCAAATATGGAACTTTCTAGAACGTGATGATTAATCAGCTAGGAGGCAGTGGAGTTTGAGAGTGTCTGAGGGAAAGAAAGACCATTGGAATTTTTGCTTGCTTAGGGCACAAGTTGTGTAGAAGTTTCAGGAGGAGGAACTAGGTAGGCAGAAAGAAGGGAGGGAAGAAGAGACAAGACATCAAATGGAGATGTTTGTTTAAGGGCAAGCAACTGAAGCTCCAAATATAGAGATTTTAGAATTGTCAGCAGGTATGTCCACTGCCTCACCCAAAACCTCTGGGCAATTCCATCCCTGCTGCCTTAGAGAATGGATGACACCGCCAAATCAGGGGAAAAGAAAGGGGATTTTTAGCACTTAAAGTCCCAAATCAAACTCATGGTGAAGAAGTAGTTTTATGAATTTCAAATATTTAAGCTCAGGGTATAGAGTTTATTGTCATGCTCTAAGTAACAGGCTGGGGATCATAGGCAAGGATCAAGTACTTTTCTCTGAGAGAAAATAAAGATTCCATAGGTGGGAGAAGAGGAGGAACAAAAGGGATCTAGAGGAAGGAATGGCTGGGACAATGGAGTTGGAGCAGAATCAGCACCCAGAATCAGCAGAATCAGCACCCAGACCTCCCTGGACCCACCCAAGCAAGTATCACGGACCTGCCTTTCTGGATTGCACAGGGAGCTATTCCTGGGGAGGTCAGCTGCCAGCATTTCCCGGAGGAATGTCACCCACCTGTGGGCATCCCTCTTTCCCAGTAGCTTGGGACATTTGTAGGCCCAGGATACATGGAAAGCCCCATTGCCTATTCTTGGGTGGAGTTGCAGACAGCCCCACTCCATTACAGTAATCTCCCACTGTTTGGGTAAGTGTCATAGGTAAGTTTCTCAACAATTGTTTCAGATGGTTTTTTTCTTCTTCAATTTTGATATCAGCAGAAAGTTAATTCAATTTTTAATCCCAAATATTTTCAATTTTGTTTATTGCCATTAATAAAAGGCAAGGATTTTATTGTCATTGTTTAAGCTTAAGGAATACATTTTCTACCTACAAGATAATTGTCTTATATTTCCTGATTTTTAACATCATTTATTTATTTACTCATTCATTCATTTATTTATTTTCTATAACTCTGTCCCCCTCGGTGCCTTTGAAAACAGAGGTGTTACCTTATTTCACATTGTATCCCTAGACTTTGGTACAGCACCCAGAACATAGCAGGGGATGCCATGATGCACTGCTCAGGTCCCCTTCTAGGATCAAGGCACTTGTTTGCCTGGATACAGCCAGAGTCTACTGCTATGGTGGAAGTACAGTGGTCCCCTTGCTACCCCAGGTCCAGAGCTTCCAGCGGGACTGGCTGAGGCTTTTGTTAGGAATTTATCCTAATTCAACCCCCTTCGGGCTAGTTCTGGTTCCCTCAATCCCTTACAAGTGTCGTCCTAAAGAGTACTTCTTGGTAACCCTGGCTCATGCAAGTCTCTGCCTAAAATCTGTTTTTGGGGAATCAAGCTAAGACAGTGTTTGATAAATATTTATTGGATAAATGGATGAATGGGCTCTGCCATTGTAAACTGTGCATTTCCTCACCCTGGACAGAGATACAGTGGAAAACTTCTGACCTTTATTTGTACATTTGTCATTTTATTTTGTCATCTCAGGCCCTAGAAGTTAAAGCCTAGACTCAAATCATGACCTTGGGGTTATACATGACTTTTATATGATGATAGTATCAATGCCCAGTTGCTGCAGTCATATTGTCATTTGACCACCAGATGGCAGAGGTGACACTTGGAAATCCTCTCTGGCCCTAGGTCACCTACTCCAGGATTTAAAATGAAACTCAAATTACCCATTTAGCACCATTAATTCCCAAGCCCTTGTAATTATGGCATTGTTTTATTTTGTCAGAAAGTGTCACTGCCACATTTGGCCTCATTTGCATATAAAAAGAGAGTTTGGAATATAATGGAAAGACCCCTGAACCCAAACATCAACAGCTACTGGCACAGAGCCACTAGCTCCCTTTGAACATATTTGTTCATTAGTTAAAAAAATAAAATAAAAAAAATAAAAATAAAAATAGGAGAATCCCAGCCCTCTGCATCTTCACAGATCAGTTGTGAGGAATATGCAAAAATTATTGAGGTTAAGGGAAAGGGCCTGGTTGAAGTTCTTTCTAGTTCAAGAGAGCTCTGAGTGTTGGGTGGTAGGTTCAATTCTATGTGAGTAGAAGGACATTACCTGGGTCCTTCTCTTGGCTTCCAGAGTGAGGGGCTGATGTGAGTGGTGGTCTCTAAGTTCCTGATACACTCACTCCAGCCTAAGCGACACTCCTGTTGTGAGGTCCTCTGAAGTTTGTTTCTCTCCTGAAAGAGCACAGAGGTTTCCTGCATGCGGGGTGCCGACAGCATGGTGTGTTTCTTCCCCAAACCCTCAACTCAGGCCTTTCTTGCTTGTGCCTGCTCTGAGATCATGGTGAGGTAACTGGGTTTGCATGAATTTTTCACACTGCCATGAGATTCCTTGCCTCTCTGCCGGAATTCCCCTGTTCCCGTACAATGTCAGGCTGAGAAAATAGGCTAGCTCCAGGAATGCCAGCATTGCTGGTCCACAAAGTATCATACAGGTTTAGCTTCCTCAGCCAAGGTGTCTGAACTAAGGGGCTGAGGGGAGGCAACCAGGTGAGCACTCAGGGTCAGTCTGGCTTGGATACTGAAACTGGCAGAGGTGAGAGGTCTATTGTCCACTTTCTCCTTCTTCTCCATTTAGGGAGTATATTAATTTTCTACTGGTGGTATAATAAATTCCACAAACTGGGCGGCGCCTATGGCTCCAGGAGTAGGCCCTGTATACCAAGGGTGGCAGGTTCAAAACCAGCCCCAATCAAAACTGCAAAAAATAAAATAAAAATAAATTCCACAAACTTAGTGGCTTAAAACAACAAACATTTATTGTTCTGGAGGTCAGAATCCTGAAATGGGTCTTACAAGGCTAAAATCAAGTGTCCACAGAGCTGTGTTCCTTCTGGAGGTCACAGGGAGAATCCTTCCTGTGTCAGTTCCAGCTCCTAGTGTCTGCCTGCATTCCTTGGTTTGTGGCCTCTTCCTCCATCTACAGAGCACATCACTGCAGCCCCAGCTTCCATCATCACATCTTCTTCTGACTTTGATCCTCCTGCCTTCCTTTCCTAAGGATCCTGATGATTATACTGGACTCACCTGGATAATCTAGGATAAAATTTTCATTTCAAAATCTTTAACTTAATACATCTGCAGGGGCGGCGCCTGTAGCTTAAAGGAGTAGGGCGCCAACCCCATATGCCAGAGGTGGTGGGTTCAAACCCAGCCCCAGCCAAAAACTGCAAAACAAACAAACAAAAAAAATCTGCAGAGTCCTTTTATTACCACATAAAGTAACATTTACACAGGTCTGGGATTACCCAGACCATATTCTGGGTAGACCATATTCGCCTACCGAGAAGGTTTGTGGTCTAGGGTCAAAGGTGAATGAGAAAGGTAAATGATGATGTTCTACTATTTTGTAAAACATATATTATGTTTCAGAAACTGTGATAGTAAAATGTGCTATCTTATTTAATTCTCCCGTCAATATATAGCAAAGTAAGGATTTATCTTATTTAATTCTCACGTCAATATATAGCAAAGTAAGGATTTTTTTTTTTTTTTTTTTTTTTTTTTTTGCAGTTTTTGACCAGGGCTGGGGTTGTATCTGCCACCGCCGGCATATGGGGCTGGTGCCCTACTCCTTTGAGCCACAGGCACCGCCGCAAAGTATTTTTACAACAATTTTTTTAAAGATAAAATACTGAGATTCCGGTTAAATGGTTTATTAATCAATGGTAAAGGTGCATATTAGAGTCTCTTGACTCAATCCTTTCCCTTAATCCTAGAAAAATCTTTTTTCTCATTTGCAGAATGGGAACTGCAGCTAGCTCATAGGTTTGTGTGAAGGTTAAGCGAGATGGTATCTGTAAAGAACTCAGAAGAGGGAATGGCTCATGGTAAGTGCTCCCCTAGTGATAGTTGTTACGATTACTGTCCCTATCTGCTAGCTCTAACCTTCCCTGGTCCCTCCTGGCTCAAATGCCTCCCCTCCTTGGCAGGCAAAATCCTGCCCAGTTCTTTTTTTTTTTTTTTTTTTCCTGCCCAGTTCTAAGTCAATCTGATTAAAGTTGGCAGATATTAGCTGTGAGCTGTTTAATTACTATCCTACCACATAGCTAGTACCATGAGGGACGAGAACATTGCAATCAGCTGATAAAAGAAGGTACTATTGGGTGGCACCTGTGGCTCAAGGAGTAGGGCACCATTCCCATATACCAGAGGTGGTAGGTTCAAACCCGGCCCTGGCCAAAAACTGCAAAAAAAAAAGAAGACACTATTTTTATATATTTTGGGTAATACATTTTTTGTTTGGTTTTTTTTTTGCACTTTTTTTTGGCTGGGGCTGGGTTTGAACTCACTACCTCAGGCATGTGGGGCTGGCGCCCTACTCCTTTGAGCCACAGACACCGCAATTTGGGTAATACATTTAGCCCTCCATAGCTGTTAGCTCTGCATCCAAGGATTCAACCAACCACAGATCAAAAATATTAAAGAATGGATAATTTTGTCTGTAGTGAACATTTACAAGCTTTTTTTCCTTTTCATTATTCTCTAAACAATACAGTATAAAAACTATGTACATAGCATTTGCATTGTATTAGTTACTAAAAGTAATCTAGATATGATTTAAGCATACAGGAGAATGAGGACATTATATGCAAATAATATACCACTTGATATCAGAGGATCCATGACTTTTGGTATTTCCAGGAGATCCTAAAACCAATGGCCCACAGATACCAAAGGATAACTGTATTTTGAAACAAACTTGAATGGCCCTATATTGTAGACTTTCTTGCAGGAGTGTCTACGGAGATGAATTGGGTTTTGCCTGAAATAGACAAGGGGCCAGGCACGGTGGCTCATGCCTGTAATCATAACACTCTGGGAGGCCGAGGCAGGTGGATTGCCTGAGCTTGCAGGTTTGAGAGCAGCCTGAGCAAGAGTGGGACCCCATCTCTAAAAATAGCCCAGTGCGGTGGCAGGCGCCTGTAGTCCCAGATAATCGGGATGCTGAAACAAGAGAATCGCTTGAGCCCAAGAGTTTGAGCTTGCTGTGAACTGTGAGCCATGGCACTCTACCAAGGGTGACAAAGTGAGACTGTGTCTCAAGAACAAACAAACAAAAAATGAAATGAACAAGGGTGTTAATTATGCTAACTCATACCCAAAATCACTCCAAGCAGAACATGACCATGATGCCTTTCACTTATTACAAATACTCAGTCACTGAGCTGGTAATCTGCCCTCCTAATCATTGTTTAAATCCATTCATTTACCTTGTATGACTAAGTCTCACAAATAGAGCAAGTGAAGAATAGTATTTAGGGTATGGAACTTAGACTGTTAGAAAGTTACCCAGAACTGGCCAACTTGTGTCCTCAGGCTGAAAGAACTTGTCCAGAGCTTCTCATTACACACACAGAAGATAAGAATGTATAGTACACAAGTAAATGGATAAGGTGGTATGTGGAAGGGTCCTGGTTCCTGGCCTGGCTTCTCTGAAGACTGAGGGATCATTATCTTATTGTGTGTAGGTCACTATGAAAGTTTCGAGACAGACTGTGTTATGGTCCATTATCTTACTGACATGAAGCACAATTGACAGTGTTCTTTCTAATTCACCCGTACAAGTTTCAACTTGCTCTGCTTATTGGTGTTGCTGGGAGAAGTTTCATTTGTTTCTATCAGCAGATTGTATGTTTCTTGATTTTTGTGCATCTCAAAACTTTTGCAGTGACTCACATATCATAGTTCCTTTGTAATATTATCAGTCTGTTCCTTCAATGGCTGGACCACACTTGGATCTTGAGATAGAATGATGCATCGCTGCAAGGAGTGAGTTCTGGGTTCCCCTTCCTGTCTGCTAGGAAGAACAGTCTTCACTTCCTATTCGGTCACAGCTCTATGATCCTAGATTCCTAGCCTTACATAAGCCCATCCTACCATTCACTTGGTACCCTTTTCACCTCAGAGGCCAGGCTCTGTTTGCTATATATGCAGACAGTGCTTTGGAGGCAACTGTGAATGGAGAACACAGAATGAGGTTGATTATGCCCACACATTATTGTCTACCAATATGTGATTCTGGCCTCCATGATATCATCATCTGTATGGTCAAACCCAAGTTCATCAATATCAGGCTAGCAAGCTACCACTATGGCTGAGTGTCTTGCCCATATCTCAAGGAAAGATAGCATCTCCTGAATGCCTCAGTGCTGATTTTAGAAAAAGAATATTCTGTTCTCTTTTAGTCAAGGTTGGAAAGAGAAGAAGAAGCTGGGTCAACTTTATATTCACCTAACCAAAGTGAGAATCCTAGTCATGTCAATCAAAGATCAGGATACATCTTCATCTTGTGGAATTAAATAATTCAAATTCAAAATTGTTGGGACTTTAGATTATCTTGAGCTTTGCAGGAATGTGGCTATGCAACCTGAGTCATGTACATGAAGCTGTAACTTCTGCTTTTTTTCCCTGTAAATAATTACCACCAAAAGACACCACAAGTAAGATCTCCTCAGCTCACTCTCCTCCTTAGGGAAAGTAACGTAATCTTCCTTAGAGCACAGCAGTTCGCAGCCAATGTTGTAATTTTACAGAAAATGCTGCAGTCCTGCTGGAACCTTTCTGTCTCTGCTTGTGTAAGTGAAATCTTAACTTCCACTATGGAATCACTGACCTCTTTCATTTGGAATGGGTGTTTTCCCTAGTGGCCCTCTTCAAGCTCTGCACTCGAATAATCACTGTAGTTAATCATATTTTCTGAATCTTATTATTTCAGGCTGATAATCTGCTTATTTCTTATAGAAAGCTATATGAATTTTTTTAAAAAACAGAATAGCCCAGAATTTACACATCCAAATGAAATCAGTCCCCTTCAGAGACATTACCTGGGAAGACCATATCCTAGTTTTTTGAAAAATTAGTACCCCTTATAATCATTTTGGAAAAATTTTGCTTTTTAAAAAATGTTGCTTTTTAAACATTTTCTACAGCAGTCGTAATGGTATAGAAATTTTCATCCTTTAAAATTGGATTTCAGTTTTAGGAACCACCACCACAAGTAATTTTAAGACATGGCAAGTGTGTCATGGGGGTGGAGGTGATCAATCGAATGGCCAAAAGCAAGGTGCAGTCATAAACAGAAAGGCTAACTTTCTTATGTAGTCAAAATAACACAAAACAATGGCAAAAAAAGTTTTATACACGTTATGTAATTGCGACAAGGTTGAAATTAAGTGGGAAGGATCACACTAATTCGAATACATGAATTTTGGGATGTTGTTTTAACCAATCTGTGAGGCTACAGAGGAAATATTTTTATGTTTCTGCAGCTGGAATTTCTAAGCAAATTTTACTGGGGACCTGGATGGTAATTTATTGATCAGACAGAGAGAGAAATCTTTAATATATACAGGAGAGATTTATCCCACACATATAGGAGACATTTACTTTATAATAAATACATCTCTCATAGAGATTTATCTCTTGGAGGTATGTGTTTACTTTCAAGGGAGGTATGAGTCTTGTATTATAAAGACATTCCAGGGTGGTAAAACCAGGGATGGAGACACAGAGTTTATCTTTCCCTTGAATACATTTATTTACATTCCAAAGAGTTAAAGTAAGAACTCATGAATCTTTACATAGCATTTCTAAGGAAACTCTCCGGAGAGGGGAAGAAGTACAACTGCCTCTCCCTTAACACTAGATTAATTTTGTAATTAATTTCACCTGTAATACACATTACTTAATGTCTACTGTTTTATTCAGCCAGTTCTCATTGTGTCATCCCAGAAATAAGAATTTGAGTACTGGGGAACAATGTGGTTGTTCTTTACTGTTAAGTAAATAATAGTAATCTGGTCCACTCCAGAAATCTTATGTATGCATTAAGGGTAATATTAATAAGTATTGATGTTAAAAATGTACACAAAATTTACTTCCTTCAAAAGTGAAGGAGCTCAGGAAATTTCACCCCAAAATAGGACTCTGTGCTATAAAGAGTATATTGAGGGTGGTGCCTGTGGCTCAGTGAGTATGATGCCAGCCCCATATACTGAGGGTGGCGGGTTCGAGCCCTACCCCAGCCAAACTGCAACAACAACAACAACAAAATAGCCAGTCATTGTGGCAGGCGCCTGTAGTCCCAGCTACTTAAGAGGCTGAGGCAAGAGAATCACCTAGCTCAAGAGTTTGAGGTTGCTGTGAGCTGTGATATCACAAAACTCTACCAAAGGTGATAAAGTAAGACTCTGTCTCTTAAAAAAAAAAAGAGAGAGTATTTTGAATTAAGGTCCTTAGAGATCAATAGGTCATTGGAAGGGGCATTCCCTCTGTCTGCATAAAATTAGACTGGGTTCATCAAAAAGAACAATTGCATGGCCAGATGGTGTTTACGCCTATAATCCTAGCACTCTGGGAGGCTGAGGTAGGTGGATTACCTGAGTTCACAGGTTCAAGACCAGTCTGAGCCAGAGGGAGACATCATCTCTAAAAATAGCCAGGTGTTGTGGTGGGTGCACATAGTCCACATACTTGGGAGGCTGAGGCAAGAGAATTGCTTGAGCCCAAGAGTTTGAGGTTGTGTGAGCTGTGACACCATGACACTCTACCAAGGGTGACAAAGTGAGACTACTGACTCAAAACAAACAAACAAACAACAATTGCTTTTCTTTCTCGCTGTTATCTCAATATTTTGCAAGAGAGAAGATCAAAAATATAAACTAGGACTAGGCCAGGCACAGTGGCTCATACCTGTAATCCCTAGCACCGTGAGAGGCAGAGGTGCAGATTGCTTAAGATCAGGAGTTACAGACTAGCCTGTTTCTACTAAAACTAGGAAAACCAGCCAGGAGTTGTGGCAGGTGCTTGTAGTCCCAGTTACTTGGGAAGCTGAGGCATGAGGATCACTATGATGATGACACCATGGCACTTGACCCCAAGGTGACAGAGTGAGCCTCTGTCACAAAAAAAAAAAAAAAAAAAAAAAATGCAAAAAATGCAAGTAGACCTGGACTAACCCATTTTAAAGATAATACCTGTCTCTCAGGTTCTAATTTAATTTCCAAGGAGAATCATTTAATCATTTAAAAGTCAATCTGCTGGGCGGCACCTGTGGCTCAATGGAGTAGAGTGCCGGCCCCATATGCTGGAGGTGGCGGGTTCAAAAAAATAAATTTTTTTTTAGCCCTGGCCAAAAAAAAAAACTGCAAAAAAAAATAAATAAATAAAAGTCAATCTGCTCCCCCATCCACTCTTCCACACACTTACTTATCCTCCCTGGTAACCATTTATTGCCCCTAAACAGAATTACCTATATTCCCCATCTTCTCCTCCCCTCTAAAATGAGGGTATATAAATTTTTGGACCCCATTGGGATATTGGTAATTCTTCTCATGTGCATGGTAAATGAATCTCTTTTATTAATCTGCCTTTCTGCCTTATTGTAAGTTGATCTCTCAGGGAGCCTTCCCTTACCCCCCCAGTTTTGTGACTGTACAAACAAAAGCCAATTCACTGAGATAGTCAAAGGTTGAATTTTGCAGACCACCAAGTGAGGAGACAAGAGGAATTCCTCAAAGCTGTCTCCCCAAATATTTGCTTGTTTGGTTATTTATTTATATATTTTTTGAAATAGAGTCTCACTATGTCACCCTGAGTATAGTGCCATGGTATTACAGCTCACAGCAACCTCAAACTCTTGGGCTTAAGAGATTCTCTTGCTTCAGCCTCCCAAGTAGCTGGGACTACAAGTGCCAGCCACAGTGCCCGGCTAGTTTTTGGTTGTAGTCGTCATTGTCGTTTGGCAGGCTTGGGCCGGTTCGAACCTGTCAGCCCTGGTGTATGTGGCTGGTGCCCTAGCCACTGAGCTACAGGCACCAAACCCCTAAATATTTGAGAAAAAGGGTTTTCTAAAAACAGTTTAGCTAGGGGTGGGCGGAAAGGCTAAGTAATTGGGTCTGCTCATTGGCTGGGTTTGAGGCAGAACCAGACGGTATAGAAATTGTCTTCTTTGCTGAGTTGGTTACCAGGGTGGACGTCACAATACCAGTTGAGTCAGTTCCTCAGTCTGGGCCACTGGTCTGGGTGGGTCAGCCATACCCCAAGAAGGCAGGTCCTGGAATAGATCACCAAAACTAGCCTTAGGTTGTACAAGGGTGATGTTATCTATGCAAAAAGTTAGAAACCTTTATAACCAAGAGCTATGTGGCTCTAGAGTGGTAATTATACAGAAGCACACAAAGTGGCCATACAGTGATACTGGCCTCTTGGTATTCATGCCCTATGTACATCCTCTCACACGAAATAGGGCTGACCTCTGTGACTAACGGGATACTGCTAAAATTTGGGGTTGTGACTTCTGTGGCTAGGCTATGAAAGTCACTGAAGCTTCATCTGGGTGCAGTGGTGGGTACTGAGGTGGGAGGATTGCTTAAGCCCAGGAATTCAAGTTCAGCCTGGGTAATGTAGCAAGACCCCATCTTTCAAAAATATTTAAAAAGAAAAAGGTTTTGAAGCTTCTACCTTGCTCTCTCTTGCTCATTTTGGGTAAGGCCAGCCACCATGTTATCACATTGCTCAAGCAGCCAGTGGACAGGCCCACATAGGGAGGAGCTCAGTACTCCTGTCAGTAAGCAGCACCAATGAATGTCATCCTGGTCGCTCACTCTCCAACGCCTTATGTGACTGTGCTCCCAGCTAACATCTGGACTACAAGCTATAAGTGTTTAGTATTTAAAACCAGATAAATAGACATACAAATAGATAAATGACAAGCTGGGTACAGTGCCTCATACCTGTAGTCCTGGCTACTTGGGCAGCTGAGGCTAGAGGATTGTTTGAGCCTAAGAGTTTGAGGCTATAGTGAGCTAAGGTAGTTGCCACAGCACCCAAGTCTGGGTCACAAAGAGAGATCCTGCCTCTAAAAAAAAAAAAAAAATCAAAAAATAAAAGATAAGACTTGGTGTGGTGGCTCTGGGAGGCTAAGGAGGGTAGGTGGCCTGAGCTCACGGGTTTGAGACCAGTCGGAGCAAGAGTGAGACCCTGCCTCTAAAAAAATAGCCAGGCATTGTGATGGATGCCTGTAGTCCCAGCTACATGTGAGGCTGAGGTAAGAGAATGGCTTGAGCCCAACAGTTGGAAGTTGCTGTGAGCTATGATGCCATAGCACCTTACTGAGGGCGACAAAGTGAGACTTTGTCTCAAAAAAAAAGAAAAAAAAAAGTAATGGAAGTCACTGAGTTAGGGACAAACATACATGCAAATAACAAAGTATCTTAGCTGTGTGTAGTGGCTCATGCCTATAATCCTAGCACTTGGGGGCTGAGGTGGATACATTGCCTGAGCTAGAGCAAGACCTCCTCTCTAAAAAAAAAAAAAAAATAGCCAGGTGTTGTGGAGGGCACCTGTAGTCCCAGCTACTTGGGAAGCTTGAGGCAAGAGAATCGCTGAGCCCAAAAGTTTGAAGTTGCTATGAGCTATGATGCTATAGCACTCTACCAAGGGTGACAAAGTGAAACTCTGTCTCAAAAAAAAAAAAAAAGAAAAAAAACCTTAACAAATAAAATATTTGTATTCGTAGCTTTAGTATATGCTTTTGTACTTCATTTTAGACATAAAACTATTAAATAAGTCTTTTCATGAGAGATTGCTTAATTACATAAATCACCATGCAATTTTGGAAGATGAAATGGTGACTATGAAATTGGGGGAGTTTATCATGCTTTTCAATGGAAAACAATTTAGTATTTGCAAGAGAACCTTACTTTTGACTGGTCAGTTGTATGGAAGTTTTGGCTGACATAGAGACCTTCACAAATAGGTAGTAAATGTGTAGGCAGTAAGTCTTTTCTTGTGGTGTCAAAAGGTGAAAGTTTAATTCATCAAATTTCCTTGCAAATATAAAATAATTTTTAAAATTATATATGAAATTATGTCATCAAATTATTTTAAAAATTCCCTTTTCTAATTGAGGAAGACATTTTAATAGGTACATATTTATAATTCTAAGCAGTATTGAACAAAATATGGATATACTGATTACTTATCATGATTTTCTCTAGTTCACTTTTACTATGTAATTCAAATGTGTTTTCATTTACACTTTGTTATGCCAAGGATTACTAATCCTTTAAAAACTCCCTTACAGCCAGGCATGGTGGCTCATGCCTATAATCCTAGCACTCTGGGAGGCTGAAGTGGGTAGATTGCTTGAGCTCATGAGTTCAAGACCAGCCTGAGCAAGAGTGAGACTCTGTCTCTAAAAATAGCCGGGTATTGTGGCAGGTGCCTATAGTCTCAGCTTCTTGGGAGGCTGAGGGAAGTGAATCACTTGAGCCCAAGAGTTTGAGGTTGCTGTGAACTATGATGCCATGGCATTCTACCCAGGTGACAAAGTATGACTCTGTCTCAAAACAAAAAAACAAACAAAACAAAACAAACAAACAAAACAAACAAAACCAAAACAACCACCACAAAAAACCTCCCTTCCTAATAAAAGATGTAGTTATTTTTTTAAAAGATTGTGCTTCAAATTCCTGCCACTGTGTTTTGAAAGGCCTTATGCAGAGAATTTAGTGGTCTCAAGTTAATAGTGCCACCAGGTACCTATCAAAGACCAAAATATCTTCTCCAAACACATCCCAATTTAAACTTTTAAAACCAAATTTGCTTTTGCCCATACCTCCCCTAGGAGTATCGAAGGAATTGCCTCTACTTGATCTCACCGATTCCTGTCTTCCCAGTCTCTTTTAAAACCATTCAAATCTGCTCCAAAGTAAACATCTGGTCTTACTACTCTGTGGATGCCAAATTCATTCTTCCTGTTGCTCAGGCCAGAAACCTTGGAATTATCTTTGACTCTTCTTTTCCTCCTGCCAGTTATCTAAGCCTTTTGGCTCTATTTATGAAACCACCTTTTACTGAGCTAACCCGAGCCAGCCGCCGGGCGTCTGGGCGGAGGCGGGGGAGGGGCCTGACGCGCGGACGTGGCCCCGGTGGCAGCCATGGCCCTGCGGGGGGAGCGGCGTTGGCGGCCCAGGGCCCCGTGTGTACTTTCAGAGCCCCCTGGGGCTGCAGGTGAGGGTCCAGGGCGGTACGGATGATGAGGACCCAGTGAGACGCCAAGGGAAGGTCACTGTCAGGTACGACAGCAAGGAGCTACGGAAGCGCCTCAACCTGGAGGAGTGGATTCTGGAGCAGCTCACGCGCCTCTAGGACTGCCAGGAAGAGGGGATCCCAGAGCTGGAAATTGATGTGGATGAACTCCTGGACATGGAGAGTGATGATACCGGGCTGCCAGGGTCAAGGAGCTACTGGTTGACTGTTACAAACCCACTGAGGCCTTCATCTCTGGCCTGCTAGACAAGATCTGGGGCATGCAGAAGCTGAGCACAGCCCAGAAGAAGTAAGGGTCCCCGACCCAGGTGAACAATGGCTCCCACAGGACAATCGCAGCCTCCCAACCTCATAGCAACAGCAATACTAGGGACCCTATGGCCAGGCCTGGTGCCATGAGCAGGACTCCTTGTGCCCCTGGCCCAGGGGCCTCTTCCCCTGTCCTCAGTTTTCCACTTTTAGGGTTTTTTATTGTTAATAAATTGATGGGACTTTTTGTGTTTTTATATTGACTGCAGCACGGGCCCTTTAATAAAAGCTAGGATATGCCTTTGGTGGAAAAAAAAAAAAAAAAAAGAAACCAATGTTTACAAATTAATGAAGTGTTTTGAGGTGAGAAGTAGGATAAGTGTTGGGGGTCGGTGGCCCCAGTTCCCTGAACCCAGTTGCCCTGGGTTCAGTTACTCAGTTGAGCTAGAAAGTTTAATTGAGGCTTGGCAGTAATCAAAAGTAAAAACGAATGAAAACTGGAGTAGCACAGGCAGTGTGGATAGAAAGCAAAAGTAATGACACAGGGTTTCTCTCATTCAAGGCTGGACAAGGACCCCTATATTGCAGGCCCCAAACAGACATTTTTCTCCCCAGACTGTATTCTCTGAACATAAATAAGGCAGAAGAAAAACAGTTTTTCCAGTATTTCATGTAAGTTAGGCCCCTTCAGGGAGTGGACCCTCTGCCACTTCTTCTTGGAGCTGGGAACTGTATTCATTTGTTAATACCCTCATTCAGTCACTAATCAACATTAAAGTCTCTCAAATCCTGGCCAAGTATAATTCCTCAAACAGTATAAAATTCTCTGTGTCTCCAGGCAGTGCTATGCTTTTCTACTGGTCACTGATTGTCTCTTTTTGTGGGTCACTGGATACCTAGATTACTTCATATCAATATTCTTACAGGCCCTCCAAACTTCTTGGTTCAGCAGGCCAGGTTTCCTTCCCATTCCCCTGGAAAGCCATTTCTTAGTGTCCCTTTTCAGTAAGGCTCCCAAAACTCTGTAAAGGAACAGGTTTAGCCAAAAATAATAATGATCAGCCACTGTTTACTGTTTGCTTGATAAGAGTCACTGTTCCCTTGTTTGTTTCTCTATACTTGCTACTCCAGAGTTGCATAACAGATGGTCAAAAGCATTCTTAACTTTCTCCACATAGCTGGTGGTTGTAAAGGTCCTTAACTTTCTCCAGAGAAAATGTCACCTTTTCTGAAACCTAAAAGTAGTTTCTAAGATATCTCCCAGGTCCTGCATTCAGGTGGTTTGGCTGACTCCCCAACTAAGAAACTGACTCAACTAGAATTATGACTCCAGGAATTGAAGCATCATAAGAAGACGATTTCCATACCCCTATAATTTTGCCCTAACCAAGCCAATTAGCAGACCTAATTGCTTAATCCTTTGCCCACCAAACTTATGTTTAAAACCCTGTCTCCCGGGTGGCGCCTGTGGCTCAGTAAGTAGGGCACCAGCCCCGTATGCTGAGGGTGGCGGGTTCAAACCCAGCCCTGGCCAAACTGCAACAAAAAAATAGTCGGGTGTTGTGGCGGGTGCCTGTAGTCCCAGCTACTCAGGAGGCTGAGGCAAGAGAATCGCCTAAGCCCAAGAGCTGGAGGTTGCTGTGAGCTGTGACACCATGGCATTCTACCAAGGGTGATAAAGTGAAACTCCGTCTCTACAAAAAAAAAAAAAAAAAAAAAAAAAGGGACAGTAGCCTTAAGGCTTTACATAAGCCAAACCCTGTCATTTCATTCCTTAATACTTACTCCTTTGCTTGCCTGGCTCCTGCTACTTTAGTCTCCTGGCTGTTCCCCAACAGGCAAGTTCCTGTCTTAGGACCTTTCTAGTGGTTACTTCCTCTGTATGGAATGCTTACCTCTTCCTTGGTGTCTATATTTGTTACAAATCTTTACTCATTGAAGCCTACCCTACCACCCTATTTAAAATGACAATAAATCTCCCCTATACTTTCATCTTCTATTTCCTCATTTTGTTTTCCCCATAGTATTCATCATCTTTTAGCACATTTGTTTATTATGTTTGCCTTCTAGCCTGTCCCCTATTGTATGGGGTGAAGAGTCAGATGTCAGCCCATTTTGAAATGGTTCAGTCAGAACAACAATAAAAAAACCAGGTTTGGGGTTGCGTCTGTGGCTCAAGGGAGTAGGGCACTGGCCCCATATGCCAGAGGTGGCTGATTCAAACCCAGCCCCGGCCAAAAACTGCAAAACAAACAAACAAACAAAAAAAACAGGTTGGGATCCATTAAGTTACATAATTATTTCAGTGGGTCTGAAACAACCTATTAAGAGAGGATACCTGAGAAGAGTGAGGTCTAAGAGAACAGGTCTTCTCAAGCAGACCACAAGGATACATCTGTGGGTTCCTCTCCATGGTGACTCAGCTCTTGGGAATTTGTAAACTTAACTTCCTGGAACTTGGAAATTTCCAAGTTCTGTGAAGTCCTGTAGTTCTGTAGGGGCTGAAATAGCATCTCCCACTTGATTCAAACTGGCCAATGAGAAGGGTACCTACGGGTTGGAACTTTTTGACTGTGGATAAAAAGGGAAAGACCAAACCAGTCGGGGAGTGCGGCCATTTGGAATTCTTCTATGCAGTAAGCTTCCGGCTGGTAAATAAAGTCCTTCCTCTTATAAACATGGTGTTTGGGTGCTCTTTCTCTCCGTTGGGCCTTGTCTTCCTGCAACAATATGAGTACACTATATTAAAAAGAAAAGTTCAAAATTGTTAAAATGATTAATTTTGTTATATGTATTTTACTATAATTTCAAAAAGAGAAAAAAAATAAAGATCTAAAAGCTGATATAGAATAACAAATATCTGAAGACATTTTGTGTACTCATATGTACTTGGTTCCAAAGTACAATATATTTCTTATTATCAGTCCCTGCCAAAAATATTAGAAAAAAATTACTGTAGGGAGAGCTGCCTTGGCACCTATCTGTACATAGAGGTAGGTTTATGGCCTCCTGCTATACGCATACCCATGGTGGTGGGGCATTGGTTGAAAATCACCCCTGGCTTTGGCTGTACCCAGGACTGAGATGCGGCATCCGGAGCCAGCTTGGGCCTTAGCTCACGTCCCACTGACTCGTGTGCGTTGGGGGAGCCCAGGCCCTGACAGGTGATTAAGAAAAAAAAAGAAAGAAAATTACTGTAGGGGACCTTCTGTACACACTCATCAGTTGAAATGCACAAAATATAATAGTTCACAGTAAGAGTAAAAGCTGGATACAGTCCAAACGCCAAGAGGTAGTAGAATGGACACATAAATGTAGTATATTAAACAATGGCGTACTATATAACCGTGAAGAATTACAGCCACCTTTTATGTGAGTTAATCCAAAGTGATACTGAAATAAGGAAATTACTTGAGAATACATATACAGTTCCATAAATAAAGTTTGAAAAAAATTTTTTTTTTTTGGAGACAGTCCTACTATGTAGCCCTTGGTAGAGTGCCGTGGAGTTACACACAGCTCACAGCCACTTCAAACTCCTGGACTTAAGCAATTCTCTTGCCTCAGCCTTCCAAGTAGCTGGGACTATCGGTGCCCACCACAACGCCTGGCTATTTTGTTGTTGTCATTGTTGTTTAGCAGGTCCTGGCCAGGTTTGAACCCACCAGCCCCAGTG
Organism: Loris lydekkerianus; assembly: GCA_963574355.1. Taxonomy (NCBI): domain Eukaryota; kingdom Metazoa; phylum Chordata; class Mammalia; order Primates; family Lorisidae; genus Loris; species Loris lydekkerianus. Next base: position 40,481 of record CAUYPK010125310.1, on the reverse strand, counting down.
CACATGGTTGGCGCCCTAACCACTCAGCTATGGGCACCAAGCCTAAAGTTTGAAATTGAACAAAACAAGATATTGCTTAGTGAATATACATATGTGGAAAAACTATAAACAAGGCAAGGTGATATAAAATTCAGAGAAATATTGATTAAAAAATGTAGACGTCATTAACTTGAGCAAAGGTTTAGAGAACTTAAAGGTTCTCAGTATTTCTCAAAAAAAAAAAAAAATGTTTTTTGAGACAGAGTATCACCTTGTTGTTCAGGCTAGAGTGCCATGGCATCAGCCTAGCTGACAGCAACCTTAAATTCTTGGGCTCAAGTGATTCCCATGTTTTAACCTCCTGAGTAGCTGGGACTACAGGTGCCTACCACAACGCTCTGCTAAGTATTTCCCAAATTAATGCTCCTCACGATAGCATCATGTCTATTTTCAAATCTTACCCCCTATTCCAGCTCCTAGTGTAGTTTCTGACACCCAGTTATTTTATTTCTAAGGGCTGAATGAGCTGGGCAGGTTGACTTGTGCTTATAATCCCAGATACCCAGAGGCTGAGAAGGAAATGTCAAACCAAATAAATTACTAAGGCAAAAATCTCAATCAATGGAGGTTATTAGGCCAGGATTTTGAGGACATGCTTGGGAAAAACAAGAACTTCAGACAAAATGTGGCTGTTTTTCCAAAGGGAAGGTTGAAACCTTCAGCATTTTAAAGGCATACAGAGAGAAGGATAAAGGTAGTGGGGAAGGAGGTATATAGTGCGGATATTCTTTTGAAGCCCAACAAATCTACATTTTACATAAAATTAGAGAGTGAAGGAAAGACCAGTTATGCAGATGTCCCAGGGTTGGTGGAAGAATGTCTGATTCTGTCTTGTCTCCAGTTCTGTTACTTGTAAGACAAACATGTAATTCATTATTAGTATGGAAACAAATAGGCTTTAGTTTTAGCTAGACATAGGTACAATTTGCAAGTTCTTGCTTATAGGTTAGCAAGAAATTTCCTTCATGAATGATCTGAAGTACCAGTTCTTCACAGGTGCCTAAGATTTCTTTTTTACAGGAGGATTCCTTGAACCCAGGAGTTCAAGGCAAACCTGGGCACATTAGCAAGACCCGTCTCTAGAAAAAAGTCTCACCAGATTGTTTATTAATTTCTATGAGCTGTGTAAAATATATATCCTAAATCAGGGGTAACTTTCCAGGGTAGCGCCTGGCAACGCTCCAACAATAGAGTTCACTACCTATTTGTTGAATGAAAAAAGGGATTTTGGCAGTGCCCAAGTTTTCATTTAAGAACTTCTCATTTTAGTCCAAATTCTTCTCGTGGCTTCGGTTCAGTCCTCACCTCACACCCTTCCCATCTCTCAGGCTCTAAAGTCGCTAGGCTTCTCCTTCCTGTGTCCCGGAGGTAGTTTTCTCCGTGTCTGAGCAGGGTAAACTGGGTGGAAGGTGTGGATCGGGACAAAGTCGCTTCCCAGCCACCCAGGAGTGCCAAAATAAGAGGGCGGCGCGGCGTTTGGCTAAGTTAAGTTAGGCACAGCACCAACAAGAGTTAGCCAAATCCGCGGACTGCCGCCCATCGCGGTGACGTAATCGCCCCATCGAACTCCCGATTGGAGGGGCTGCCCATCGCGGTGACGCAATCGCCCCATCGAACTCCCGATTGGAGGGGCTGCATTCGGTCAATTCCCGCGATGACTTCGCCTCCTATTCTCCGCCTCTCTCGCTGTGCCCTGACCCGGTAGTCAACTACCGACCGCGTTGCGAGCCATCAAGACTCAGTAGGGCCACACCTGCTTCCGGCGCTCTTCCAGACGGCTGCGACCCTTCTCAGACTCCCACGGGCACGAGGTTTGGCTCCCAGGCGTTCTGCTTGCCAGACCCGGGGTAGCGCGTGATTCTCCACCGCTCGGTTCGGCCAGTTTGCTTTGGCCTCCTGGGGAGTCACCCCAGTTTCCATCTTAGCATCGCCAGAGTTTGGCTGCTGTGGAGCTCATTTCCGGTCGCTGCGTCTCCATGGAGACAGCGCTTTAACCCTTTTCACCCTGTCATTCCTCGGACTCCACGTGGCTCAGAAATCTCCCGGAGAATATTTAAGGAGTCAGCCAGAGAGATGTAGGTGGTAGTGAAGCAGTGTTCGAAAGGGAAGCAGCAGTAAGCAGTACCCAAGAAGAGAGTAATTTACCGGACCCTTTCTAGCCTCTGAACCAGCACCTTGCGGTGGACACGGGATTTTCCCTGTCATCAGGGAAAAGTCAGCCCAATTCATCAGGATACACGTTTAGACATCCATTGAACCTAAGGCGTAATCACGGAGTTCATTTTCGTGTAGTTTTGAGGGTTCCAGGATTAATCCTTCTGCAAACTGGCTCACCATTTGCCAGAGAATAGTCCTCGGCAATTTCCTTTCCCTTATATTTGTGTGATGGTGTGCTGGAATGAGTAGAAACAGAAGTATTGGAAGGTATAAGTCCTTTATGTGTGAATAAGCATCAGAAGTGCAAAGCCTCTGAGATGGTGAAGAGGAAATTGATTTGAGAAGACCAGCAGAAAAGGGCAGGGTCAGATTATTTAGGACCTTGAAGGCTGAAGTCTCAAATTTGAATTTTATTGTAAGTGTAACTGGAAGCCCATGGAAAGTTTTAAGCCAGAGAGTAATTAGATTTGATAATAGACTCTTTGGAGCAAGAGTAGAAGTGAGATCAGGTAGGAAGTTATTTCAGGAGTCTAAAAGAAAAGTGTTCAATCAGCTTCTGTTTGGGTAGTCCCAATGGGCCTGGCACCTGTATCTCAAGCGGCTAAGGCGCCAGCCACATACACCTGAGCTGGCAGGTTCAAATCCAGCCCGGGCTGCCAAACAACAATGATGGCTTGAACCAAAACAATAGCCAGGTGTCTGTCATCCCAGTTACTTGGGAGGTGGAGGCAAGAGAATCGCTTGAGCCCAGGAGTTGGAAGTTGCTGTGATGCTATGGCACTCTACCCAGGGTGACAGCTTGAGGCTCTGTCTAAAAAACAAAACAGGTAGTCCCACTGTTGGGAAATTCTCTGTTTAAAAGGTAGCCCATTCTGTAGTGGGACCATAAAGTTCTTCTTTTGTATTGAGTTGGAATCTGCCTTCCTGAAGCTGGCGCTGATTTTTACTAATCCTATAGCAAGACAAAAGGAATTTACTCTCATTTTCTCCAAAACATTCCAGCAGCTGTATTAAGGAACTTTTGTCCTCTTTTCTCCAGGCCAAATTCCTTTGGTTAACTGAGCTGTTTTCTGAAGGAGGTGCTCTTTGGGACCTTCAGAAATGTAATTTATTCCTTGGAAATGCCATTGTTTGTTATGGTGCCATAAAGTATGGTTACCAGCATTGCACCTACTGCTCTGTATGTCACTTGGAATCATGTACTCCCTTGATCTGGCTGACTTCTTCTTTTTTTTTGAAAAGAGATGGAATTTCACTTTATAGCCCTCGGTAGAGTGCTGTGGCATCACAGCTCACAGCAAGCTCTGACTCTTGAGTTTAGGTGATTCTCTTGCCTTAATCTCCCGAGTAGCTGAGACTACAGGCGCCTGCTGCAATGCCCAGCTATTTCTTTGTTGCAGCTTGGCCAGGGCTGGGTTTGAACCCTGCCACCCTCGGTATATGGTGCCGGCGTCCTAGCCACTGAGCTATAGGCCTGCCCTACTGTTCTGGCTGACTTCTAATGTGTTTTTTAGGAGTCATGTTGTGCCGTTGGCTCACATATTGAGCTGTTTCAAACCATGTTTCACCTCCCTCTCCCTCCCCACCCTGTATTTCTGTGGGGTTTTCCCCCCTAATCTAAAAGCAGCCTTTTACATTTCTGTTTCATCCTGGTAAATTTCATATTACTCATTATTCCAGTTTAATGAACTGTTTTAATACTGATTCCATCATCCAAGATGTTCTACATTTGTGTCTTATAAATGAAGTATTACGTCCTTTAATGTTTGCATCATAAACACTGATAAGAATGCTAAGTGTATCAAAAAAGCTGTATGCCATTTCCCTAGTGACTTCTTTTTTTTTGCAGTTTTTGTCCAGGGCTGGGTTTGAAACCACCACCCCCGGCGTATGGGGCCTGTACCCTACTCCTTTGAGCCACAGGTGCCGCCCCCCTAGTGACTTCTTACCAAATGTCTTGGGACTGTTAACTGCGTAGTAGCATATAGTCTTCATCCTGTTGATATGTTAAAGCAAACTCAAAAAGATTGTATGCAAAAGTTTCCCTTTTAGCATTATTGCAGAACTTAAGGTACAGTGGCACCTCCTAATATGTCAGTCTGAGTTTAGTTGGGTGCATTTTATTTTTGGAAAAATCTATGCTCATTTCTTTTGTTTTTACCAAAAGGAAGATTTGCTATATTTTTTAAAATGCAAAGACTAAGTCAATAGGTAAAAGTAACTTTAAACAGTAAACTCTTCTTGAGCTTAAAAAAAAAAAGTTTTTCTTTCTTTCTTTTTTTTTTTGCAGTTTTGGCCGGCCATCCACTGTATATGGGGCTGGTTCCCTACTCCTGGAGCCACAGGTGCAGCCCCAAAAGGTTTTTGTTTTTCAAAGTAGAAATCCTTAAATAGTGATTCTCAACCTTGGGCAGTTTTGCTCCCCAGGGGACATTTGGTAGTATTTGGATACATTTTTGATTATTAAAACTTGTGGGAGGGTGTTGCTAGCATCTGTTGGGTGATGTACTAACCATCCTACAGTTTCACTTACCAACACTCCTTAACAAATAATTACCTGGCTCAAAATGTTAGTAGTGCCAAGGTTGATAACCTTGCCTTAGCAATGTCTCAAAATCTTCTTTCTTGCAGTGACCACTATTCATTCTGTTTAAAATGGGTGTAAAGAAGAAGAAAGAAATGCAAGTGGCTGTGTTGACCATTTGTCATGAGGACATGGAAACTTTGAGATGTATGTGATTTCTGATTTCACTTATTTATGATGTTTCTTTTTTAGTTTGTAAGCGGAGTATTTTAATCTCTGGGACCCCATAGCACATAATGTTCAAATTGTTTCTATTGAAATTTTCCATGTTTCTTATATTCAGTTTTGGATGTAATATGGTTTTCTTAAAATTCTATTTTCAGACTGTCTTTTTTTTTTTTTTTGGTTTATGAATTTAAACATTTTATAGAATGCATAATAAATGTAAATTCCTCTCCATATACTGTTAAATCATTGAAGAATTTGTGTGTGTGTTATGTATAGCATTTGCAGACGTGGAAGGGAAAAATCTAGCTTCTTTGCTGTTACATTGTGTACATCTCACAGATGGAGTATCTCAAATCCAGTATGTTAAACAGGTAAGCCTAGATTGATATTCATGGATGCACCTAGAAGATTATCTTGCTATTAGGGATTTTAAAAAATAACTGACAGTTTGGATCTCAATTGTTTAATACCAATTTAACATTAAAGAAAAGGTGTTTTTACTTTTTTTTTTTTTTAAGAGACAGAGTCTTACTTTGTCACTCTCGGTAGAGTGTTGTGGTGTCACAGCTCACAGCAACCTCCAGCTCTTGGGCTTAGGCAATTCTCTTGCCTCAGCCTCCTGAGTAGCTGGGAGTACAGGCGTCTGCTACAACGTCCGGCTATTTTTTTTTGTTGTTGTTGTTGCAGTTTGGCTGGGGCTAGGTTTGAACCTGCCACCCTTGGTATATGGGGCCAGCGCCCTACTCACTGAGCCACAGGTGCCTCCTGCTTTTACTTTTTTTTTTTCATTGTATAATATAATTTTATTCAAAGCAATAGTAGAAGCCATATTCAGGTTTCTACCATAATTACAGCTGTAAATAGATAAGATAGGAGATAATTGTCTATACCTTTTTTGTGGATCTACATTTTATTTTTTGAGATAGAGTCTCACTCAGTCACCCTGGGTAGAATGCCGTGGTGTCATAGCTCACAGCAACCTCAAACTCTTGGGCTCAAGCAGTCCTCTTGCCTCAGCCTCCCAAGTAGCCGGGCCTACAGGTGCCCACCACAACTCCTGGCTATTTTTAGAGATGGAGTCTCATTCTTGCTCAGGTTGGTCTCAAACTCCTAAGCTCAAACAATCCACCTACCCACCTTGGTCTCCCAGAGTGCTGGGATTACAGGTATGAGCCACCATGCACTGGCCTTGTGGAGATATATTTTAAAGATGGTTTCAGTTAATCTGAATTTTTTTATCAGGTACATTTGAAAGTTAATTTAAAATATAAACATTACCCTTATTAGTATTTTAATATTTGTATTTACTACATAAGTGTGCATGGTACTTTTTTGGAAAATAATTAAATGTATTACAAGTTTTTAAAAAGTGCTACAGATGTTTTGTCTGTAAACTGCTTATAGGTTTGTGATTCTTTATGGAATAAAGAATCCAGGGTAAAGAGGGAGTTGGGGACATGTGTTAAAAAAGTTAATAGTGAACTCGGTGTTTAAATTAGTATCCCTAGCAGTGCAGTATGGATACGTTTCATATTATAATTGTAAAATATTTGTAACCATGTTACTTTGGTAGACTTGATATTAGAAAAATTTACTTGGAATTTTTTTTTATTATAGATTGTGCCTTTACTGAAGAAAGTAAATAAAAATGGCCTGTGTGATCCTGCTATTCAAAGTTGTTTGGATATTATAGCAGGGATTTATCTTTCTTTGGGTCTAAAGAATCCCTTGAAGAAAGTATTGGCAAGGTAAGGAAAAAAGGAAGGAGAGTTCCTTGTTACAAATGTTAAATTTGACCAAAAGTAACCTAAGTTCTTTCCCTGGTTTGATAAAACTGAACTGCAATTCCTCACTAAAAATTTCATTCTTACGGTTTCTTATTTATTTTGTTTGATTGACTGATTTATTTCAGCTATTAAGTCATGGGACTTAAAAAACAGGCTGGGGGCCATATATATATATATATGGTGTTCACTTCAGATAGCTTTGCTCAAATGTGAGATTGACCTCAAAGAGACAAGGCAATGATTGTTGGATATATTTCAGGGAAGAGTAGTCTGGATAGAGGAAATAGCTCTGGCTGCTCTGCTGAGAATAGTTTGGGGGAGCGGAAAGTAAGATGGAAGCAGGGAGACCAGATGAGAGATGATAGAACAGGGAATTCTAGTGATGGTAGCTTGAAGTTGTAGTTTTCTGGCTATATTTTGAAGGTTTAGTTCAGTATTTACATTTTGTCTGATTCTCTTCTTTCACCCAATATCCTGGTGCTACTACTTTCTCAGGTTTTTAAAATTTGGTTCTTTTTATAGCTCACTGAATGGCCTACCTGAATTTTTTCTAACTGAGGCTGTACACGGTTTTACTTCCCGTCTTCAGAAAGAATTGAATACTACTGACATATATTCTTATAGGAAGGCAATTGATAATATATCTTCCTGTATGGACAACTTTAACTTGGGTAAGCTGGTACTTTTCTAGTAATTTTTCTGGCTGACACTTGCATTGTTTTTAAGTGATATTAATTTTGGTCCTGAAATTCCTTACTGGTGTTCATTTTTTTCCCTGTAGGTACAGCATGTATTAATAATCTGCTTAAAAGTGGTAAGTTCTATTATTTTGTTTTATGAGGTGTCTGTGTAAGTCCTTTTGGAACTGGCTCTTTATAAGATTTTTGGTATAACCAAGGTACATTGGGCTCCTTCCTTTTAAATTTCTATTTCTGTATTAATGATGTCATTTTAGGTAGCAATAATTTATTTTCTTGCACTGAATTTAAAATTCACAGTTTGAAATTCTAGTTTGTAATTATATTCTTTTTGTTTCAGTGCTTCATTTTCTGCAGAAGAGCTTAATTGAAATCCTGGAGGAAAATAGGCAAGTGCTGTATGTTTGTATCCTTGTGCATGTGTGTGCACACTTGTGTGTTGTCTTTGTAGAAAGAAAATTTTTAAAAGGGTCTCAATGTACTCTTTTCTTTTCTTAAGCCTGGGCTTAAGCCATTTTCTTGTGTCAGCCTCTTTGTGTAGCTGGGAGTACAGGCACTCGCCACAACGTCCGGCTATTTTTAGATACGAGGTCTCCCTCTGACTCAGGATGGTCTCTAAACTGTGAGCTCAGGCAATCCATCCTCCCAGAGTGCTAGGATTACCAGTGTGAGCCAATGTGCCAGGTTGCCTTTCTGTTAATAATAAACATGGTTATTTAAATTTAGTTTTTAGAGGTTTGATATTTAATTTTTTTTTTTTTTTTTGTAGTGACAGAGTCTCACTTTATCGCCCTCGGTAGAGTGCCGTGGCGTCACACAGCTCACAGCAATTTCCAACTCCTGGTAATTCTCTTGCCTCAGCCTCCCAAGTAGCTGGGCCTACAAGCGTCCACCACAACACCCAGCTATTTTTTTGTTGCAGTTTGGCTAGGGCTGGGTTTGAACCCGACACCCTCAGTATTTGGGGCCGGTGCCCTACCCACTGAGCCACAGGTGCTGCCCTGATATTTAATTTTAATAAATATAAAAATGTTTTAATATTTCAGATTTATTTAAATATTTAAGTATATTAAAAATTAATATTGGACTATAAGAACTATTTTTCCCATCTCTACATGTTCCTTTTTCATAGTATCCTGTTTTTATTTCATGGGAGAAGTATCCTCTGTTGTCTGAGGATGCTCTTATCTGAACATCCTCTGTTGAGGATGTTAATTCTTCATAGTCTCTATTTCTTCTAAGTTGCTTTTTAGTTTTCTGGTTTTCAGGAATCGTGATCTTGAGCCAGGTTTCTTGGCCACACTTGTAATCCTAGCACTTAGGGAAGCTGAAGTGGGAGGATCGCTTGAGGCCAGGAGTTCAGCTTCAGCTTGGATGACATAATGAGATCTCATCTCTATAAAAATTAAAAATTATCCTAGCTTGGTGGCACATGGTTGTAGTCCTAGCTTTTGGAAGGCTGAGGGAGGAGGATTGCTTGAGGCCAAGTGTTTGAAGCTGTAGTGAGTTATGATCATACCACTTCCCTGCAGCCTGAGTGAGACCCTGTCTCTAAAAAACAAAAAGGCCAGGCATGGTGGCTCATGCCTATAATCCTAGCACTCTGGGAGGCTGAGGTGGGTGGATTGCATTAACTCAGGATTTTGAGACCAGCCTGAGCAAGAGTGAGACCCTATCTCTAAAAATAGCCGGGCGCTGTGGCGGGTACCTGTTGTCCCAGCTACTTAGGAGGCTGATGCAAGAGAATTGCTTGAAGCTTGAACCAAAGAGTTGGAGGTTGCTGTGAGCTATGACACTACAGCACTTTACCAAGGGTAACCGAATGAGACACTGTCTCAAAAAAAAAAAAAAAAAAGAAAGAATCTTGTGATTTTGTGATTCTTGGGCACTCATATTTAAGAATGGGACACAGCTGATGTGAATCTCTGCATATAGGTGAGGTTAACTGCAGCTTTTATTGTAGGCTAGTCTAGTTGGATTTTTTTCTTTGGGGGAACCCCTGATGTCACTATTTGTAGGTCTTTACTTGGGTAGTGGATTTGCCACGAAAAGAGTCCTCCAAACCATCATCTTAACATTCTGGTTGCTGGCATTTGGCATTCATTATGCACACATATTTACCTAATTCTCTTAGTTGCAATATGATATTGTTGCATTATCTGTGTGTGTCTTCCTGTGCAGTTGCCTTCCGTTTTAGCTTCTTTAAAGGTAGACCAGTTGTCTGCTGGCATGGACATGTGATCCAGAGTTCTTATTCTTTTAAGCAGACTTGCAGTCAGTCTTCCTGTTTTAAGGCCTACATTTACTTCTGCATAGTGACAGAAGTTTCAGAGTCCTTTGGGGCTACAAACCAGGTTATTTGGGGGCTTGTTCTCTGGCTTTAGTATTTGACTTTCCTGATCCTGGTATACGAGTTATCACTCATCCATATGCCTTACAGCTTCTAAAATCTTAGTATTGTCTTGTTGCTTTTTTGTTGCCCCTAATTATTTATGTTTTTTTTTTTTTTTTTAACCTTTTCTTCCATTCTTTTTTTTTTTTCTTTTTTTTTATTTTAGCTTATTTTTTTTTGTGGCTTTTTAAAATTTTATTTCATTGCTTTATTTTTTATTTCATCTTCTTCTTTTTTTTTTTTTTTTTTTTTTTTTTTTTTTTTATAAATGGTACCACCCAATTCCCCGTAGCACAGTGCAGTTGGCGTTGTAGCGCACCACAAAAAAAGTAACCGGCTGCGGGCACCCCCCTGCCAAACCCACCCCAACTGCACTCTGCTCCGGGGTATTGGGTGTGACCCTGTCTAAAAAAAAAAAAAAAAAAAAAAAAAAAAAAAAAGTAAGATTCTACCTGCAACCCTTGACAACACCCAGGTAGAATCTTACTTGGCTAAGGGGGACAAAAGGCAAGTACTCAAACACCTTGAACAAGAATTCTTGCTTAACTGTCCTGAACTGTTTATTTCCCTTGGGACAACACTGTTGCCTGTGTACTTCTTACGCTACCAGAGCTCCCAGTCCTGGATCAGATACATAATTGTGTTTATTTATTGATTTCTCAACATTGTGGAGAGAGGATTAATTACTCAGTGATTGCTGGAGAGAAGTGCACACTAGCACTTGAAGCCAAACAATTATTATAACTTATTTCAGGTAGTGGTGTGAGTGATGGGGCCTGGCTGTAAATAAGGATGAAGCTCAGTTCATGGGGTGGCTGGGGACAGGAGCAGAGCTCAAGCGGTGATGCAAGTGATGGGAACCGGCTGTAAACAGATGAAGCTTACTTGCCTGCTGCTCATGTTCTGCTGTGTATCCCAGTTCCTAACAGACCATGGGCTGGATCCTTTTTGGCAGCAGAGACTAGTTTTGTCGAAGACAGTTTTTCCATGGACCAGGACGGGTACGGGTCCATAGCCTGGGGGCTGGGGACAACAGCACTAGAGCATTCTCACCACCCAGCCAGTGCCTGCCACAGGAAAGATTGTTGGGACAGCCTGGTGTTCACTCAGTTGCCTGTATGACAAGCTTCCTGCAGGAGTGATGGCTCCTCCTCCAAGACTAAGGCGCTGCAACATCTAAAGGCCCAAAATGCCCTGACATTGCTCTAGAATCCCTCCCTACACCCTGCTCCTGTCTCACCTCTTATGGCGACGATGACAGATTTTTTTTTTTTGGCTATCCCAGGCTGGTGAGCTCTCTGCCTCCTAAAGGAAGCTTGATGACTCCCACATTTACATCCACAACCCCGACTCTTCTTGGAACTCCAGTCTCACATGTGCCTCTCCTAAACCTCCACTCAGGCATCTCCAACTCCCCTGTCCACAGATACTTTCTTGAGCTTCCTCACAAACTGTCTCCCAGCCTTCTAACTTTCTCAAAAGAAAGTATTGTATCATTCTAATTCATTCTAATTAGTCTTTCCTTAAACATCACCTTAAGCAACAACTCTCTACCTTCTACAGTCTGGAATCTGACCTCCTCTCACTATACCCATCTGTGCTACTACAATCCTGGCTAGCACCATGGCTCTCCTGGTGCACTGTATTGGCTTCCTACTGAGCCTCCTTGCTTTGATCATTGTGCCCCAGTGGCCTTTTCTCAAATTCAGAGTGATTTTTGTAAAACCTAAGTCACGAATCAGGTCATCATTCTGTTCACAACCCTCCAAGTGCTTCCTACGAGAAATTTAGGTCCAAAGTTCTGTCTGTGGTTCATAGGCCTTCACTGTGTCCCCTCCTGCCACATCCTCTCTGTGCTCTCTCCCATTTATTGTGCCATTGACGCTGGCCTCCCTCTGTCATCTGAATAGTGACCTCTACCCTAAGGCTTTGCACTTACCATTCCCTCAGGATGAAGCTGTGTCAAAACAGAAACACTGACAATAAAGTCTCTTCTCTTTGAGGCAAAGATTAGCACACTATTTGTTGAAGCCAAATAAAAATACCCACAATGTGAAGTGTCTTTTCTTTACGACAGAAATTCTTTTGGATATTGATAGACAGGATGAAGAGGTCAGAGACTGGGAAGAAACAGAGTAAAATAAAAATTTTGATGAAGAAAATCCCTTTCCTGATTGGGTGTGGTGCTCACACCTGTAAATCCTAGCATTCTTGGAGGTCAAGATGGGAGGATCCCTTTAGCTGAAGAGTCTGAGACCAGTCTGAGCAAGATCAAGACCTTCTCTCTACTAAAAATATAAAAATTAGCCAGATGTGGCAGGTGCCTGTAGTCCCAGCTACTTGGGAGGCTGAGGCAGGAGGATTGCTTGAGCCCAGGAGTTTCAGGTTGAGATTTCTGTGAGCTAAGCTGAGGCCATGGCACTCTCACCCTGGGCAACAGAGTGAGACTCTCTCTCAAAACAAAAATCCCTTTCCTGGATGAAAAGGCACAGCTTAGTGCGAAAAACTACTTAAAGAGCAAATCTGAAAAATTCTCAGCAGGGCCAAGAATTTTGTCAGTCTTGAGATCAAAATATGATCTCTAAATTAATGTATAAAAATAGTTCTTTATCAAAAACAAACCAAAAAATGTTCTACATGAATCACATCAATAAGGTACCCAAATCCCAGAGGGATCTTTTTAAGTGAAGGAGAATACTTTGTTGTGGTTTTGTTTTTGAATTGAAAAAAAATGATCCAAGTAAACTCAGTAATATTCACAAAAGGATGTGCTAATCAAGAAAAGTACATCAAAGCTAACGAACTATTTTCCTCTATTCATTTGAGTCAGTTAAGAATTCCCCTATATGAATCTGACAGTTTTATCCCTGTGAGAGTTGTGCACCTTAAATTTTTGATGGCCTTTAAAAATGTCTAGATGATGGGAATTGAACTAATATTTTCCATAAAAAAAAAAACTGTAAAAAGCTGCACCATTCTTAATATTTACAAAGATTTACAACTGAGTATTAATAATTCTCTTGTCATTAATCATTGTCAAAAGCTAAATATCATTTTATTAACCACTAAGTCTGTACCAAAATTACCCCAGAGGGGCAAGAAAAAAATGTATATTGCCCACCACCCACCCTGTGCCACTTCTATTCCTATGAGCACAACTTACATTCATCTTTAAGTTCAATTTTTTATTATAAAAGATAACTATGCTTTCAAAGTGAATTGAATTGTTAGTGTTTTACTACTTTTCAGTGAGTAAAAGAAAGGTATTTTACTTTTTCATTTTAGCACTCAGCTAAATAGAAATTTTTAAAGGAAAATAAAATACTATACAGTCCTTTATTTCTACAGAATTCAACTTTGTAAGTTGTATAAATGAGTTTGTTAAGGTGAACTTACAAATCTCTGTGGTTTTTATAAACAGAAGCAAACTAGTTTATTTGAATTAGTATACCGGGTGTACCACAGTTGACCACTTCCCAACACTGACTATCTCCTTACTTTATGACCTAATTTTCATAGACTGGACATGCACCACATATACATATTAGTACAGTAGGCCTAGTTCCTTATGATGACCACCTCCATATAGTCACCAATTTATTACAGTCCCTTGGGCAGTCAACTTACAGAAGCCTTATTGTATTTTGTAAAATTCTGAAATAAAAATTTTATAAATAAAGGTACATTTAGCTATAATTTTCCATTTCCAATGAGTATAGTGACTTTAGGGGAGACTTTTAGCATTTTTTAATGCAGGACCATGTATTTATACATATATAATCATTCTAATTCACTAAGTTCCCACACCAACTTAAAATCTTACATTCTACAGGATACTTTCATATAAAATACCAAAATTAAGAAAAATTTAGACTCAAAAAGAAATTTTTGATAACTACAGTAGTTTGGGTATCATGTATCATTCCATTTATAATCTCAACTTTTTAACTCTATTTATCTTTAAATTAGTTCTTCAGAATGTTTTATGGCTATAATTCAACATTACTAAATAATCTATTTGAGAAACATCTGGTAACTCTTTGGTTATTAGGTAATTTCATGATTCAAATTTCCTGTTACATTTTTTTTCCTGTTACTATTTTGATGTTAACACTTATGAAGCTACCTCTTAATGCAAAAGAAAAACAAAAATGCCTTTTCAAAAAGCATTGAAAAGATTCACCATTTTCATATTGAAGATGGAGAAAGCAAATCAGAGTAGGCTAAAAGGTCTCTAAGATTGCATGGCTGAGACTCTTAACCAGTAATGCTTTTTTATCAATTCCTACTAACCTGGAAAGCATCAAGCTCCACCAGGCAGGTAATAGCTGTTTATATTTCTAGAGCCAACTAAAATATAAATTAAATAAAACCAATTATAAAATCCATAGAAAAATAAAAAAAAATAAGTAGCTTCTCATCAACTAAGAAATAAATTAGATTGATTAGCTTTTTATGTGCCTAGTTAAATGTGCCATTTAAACACAAGAGCCAAGCTTATCTCATGTTTGTTTCTATCAGTGGCTGAATAGAGATACTGGCTACAGGTAGAATTTATTTTATAAGTACACAATGTAGTACCACAAGCAGAACATAACGGCACCAAACTCGTATTTTTCTTAAAAAGGGGAAAGTTGTAAAGTGACAGTAAACCAACTGTGAAATGAAAGCTGAAAAGGAAAAACTTACACAGACACATGCACAAACAGCCACACATTAGACTGTGCTGCTGGCTCTGGACATCCACGGGACTGACGGACACTGGCGATCGTTTCCCTTACTGCCATGTCTGATCTCATACAAACCTGTGTTCTCCCCCTTCAGCACCTCAGCTCCCAGAAAATGCACAGAACCCAAAGCTTGATTCTCATGAGACTCCTCAAGGTTCTGTGAGCTGCTAGGGTTATAGTTCAGACACAGTAACCACCGGACCAATACAACACCAGCTTAGATGTCTTCCATGCTCCAGTCGGAAGAGACGCAAAATTCCTTCTCAGACAATTGGAAGGAGTGCATGGAAAATGGATTCTCCTGTCACATACATTGGGAGATGTCTGGCTTCAGGGCAATGTTTAGAGGAAACAGTGCACAGTTACTAATGACTAATTAACTGGGTCTGAAAGCTAATGATTGGCCAGATTCATATTACTTTCCAGCAGGGTTACAAAGTAGGTATTTAAGAAAGGGAAACATATGACCCTATATTTAGGCTTGACAGACAGGCAGTTCTGTCTTGAGTCAGTAAGCCCAGGTTTTGCTGCTTTAAGACAAAAGTTGGAATTTAAAGAGTAAAACTTGCATTTTTAAAAAAATCCCATTTTTTATAAAGAAAGGGAAGAGAAGCTTGGCATTCTATATGCTACTCATGTACTGAAAATGTCTATTCAATGAAATTAAATTTCACCATTCATTTTAGGATATAAAATAATTAAAATGAACATACAAAAAAAGTTACATTATGGTTTCATGACCTCTGCCTCCCGTGTAAAAATATCAAAATACAATCTCACATAGGCTGATCATATTACAGTATAATATTTATTAAATTTCATCATTTATGATCACTTTGCTGTAACTAAATTACCCTGGCATAAACCTTCACACTTTAAAACACAGAAAACATACTGACTTTTCAACTATTTTACTTACACGTACTGTTTAATTCTCATGCAGTGCTCATAATTAGGAGATACTGTACATTAGCCCTCTCATAATAACCTTATAAAGTACTAAGTTCGGAGGGTAGAAAAATGCCAACATAACCTCATTCTCCAAAAACTGCCCATAGATACATTAAACCATTGCTGCTTCTAACTGTACATGTATGGCACACTCTTTTGTAAAATATGTAATTGTACCCACATAACCATGGTTCTGACAAGGCAATAATATTTCAGGAAGGAATTATAACAAATGAGACCAACAGTTGAAGAGATCAGAGCATATCAAAGTCATTGTCATTTGAGAACACCACACACTGACGTTTTCTGCTGTCCAGTTGAAAAGAACATGCACAAAGTTTTCTTAGATTGTTGTCAGAAGTACATGAGAAATGGGCTTGCATGTCACATATGTTGAGAGAAGACCAATGCCATTGAGGAAAAAGAGCTGTGTTCTTTATCTTTTAGGTCTGTCTATATCATCTATAGCTGCTAGAAGTTTCTGTCTTGCTTTCTTATTGATATGGGAGCCCAAGCAGACATTCACCAGATTGGTCAGTTGTTTTGTTGAATATTCCTGTTAAAAAAAGGGAGATACAAATTCAGTACACTAAAAGACATATATCTGATCAAAACAAAAGAACAGGCAGATATTCGGGATCCATGAATAGTGACTGAGCGCTATAAACCAATAAAAATCAGTGGCAATCATAGCTGGGACATGGTTGACAAATTGCTTACTGAGCTGGAACGGGAGGGAACAGGATACAGTGGTATGCATTTGAAATAGGAAGGAACGGTATCTGTTTTAACATGGCAAAGTAATCTGACCTGCTTACCCTTTTTATCACTTTGAAGATCAAATATTTTATGCTTGTTTCTGTTTACAGTCTCTGTTACCAAAATATTTAGACATTTCAAATTTTAAAAATACTACTGATGAAGTATTTTCCTGGCACTCTCCATTTTATGAAACTTCAGTTAGCAAAACTCAACAAGAGAACAACTCTTCTAAGATATAACAAATGAATAAGGTAATACAGATGAGAAAGCCAGAATTTTTTAAACTCTTATGATTGATAACTGGCAAGTAAAATTAAGACTACAAGTATCTTTTTCTCTATACATATCCATCTACCTGGACCCTGAATTCAGATAATGAGTTGCTAAGATAAAAATGAAGAGGGATTCACAGAAATTTCTGCATTTTGATTCAGTTTAAATGGTTGAATAGCAAGAGTTCAGATAGTGAAAGATAATTGTATACTATCATCTATAAGAAAAGAAAACATGTCTTTATTGAAGGTAACCACTAAAGATAGGACAAATTCAAAGTATGAGATTGAGATTATTTTAAAAACTCAGCAAACTTCTCAGTTTGCGTACTTGACCTCTGAGAGCACATCACCACCTGGTAGGTAATCACATTTAACCAGCGAGCAGTGGACTCACCGCTGGTGGCGTTTCCTCAGAGACAGAGTCCCTGCTGCTGCCAGGGAGATGTCACTGAATGACAGACATCAATCAGATTAAAACATTTCTAAAAAATTCAGTCAGGCACATTAAAGGAGCAAATACTAAAGTGGGCGTCGTTCTTGCATTAAATCACATTTAAGGGCTGTGCTTTTCTCCTCAGCTACTCCGTACTCTTTCCCCAAATCCCTTCCTCAGTGCCAACCCTGAAGAGTTTCCACTTATTTTACCAGACAGATCCTAGCAACTTACCGCAGTCCACTTGCATCTGAGTTTAACATTTTGGTTCTCAAATGCCAGCTGGGCTAAAAGCAGTAATATTTCTCTGAATTCCAGCTTACTGGCTAAGATGATTGACAATAACATGTACATTTCTACTTTGCTTACAAAGATCTGAAACTGACCCACAGGGGGCACATTTATAAAATATTCAGGCCAATGTTAAAGTTCCAAGCTAAAGTTCATTTCATCCTTTTATGGTGTTGAAATCAGAAAGGATGAACCTAAGAAGGTAAGTACAAATAATTTATTTTTTTTATCCATATGAAATCAAATTTTACTTAGCTTTTGCCCATGACATTTATAGCCTATGTAAATATGGGCCCTGCACAAAGAGATGTAAAGGTCACTGGAAGTCAAGAAGGGGAAGTGGGAAGGGGAGGAGGTATAAAAATTTACCTATTGGGGGTACAGTGAACACTATTCAGGTAGTGGGCATGCTAAAAGCCCCAACTTAGGCATTATGCAAGGTATCTGTGAAACAAAACATTTGTACCCCCTTAATATTTTGAAATTAAAAAAAGAAAGAAAAGGATTTTAAAAATAATCAACATTGAGGGGCGGCACCTGTGGCTCAAAGGAGTAGAGTGTCAGCCCCATATGCCGGAGGTGGCGGGTTCTAACCCAACCCTGGCCAAAAACTGCAAAAAAAAAAAAAAAAATAACAATAATAATAATAATAATAATAATAATCAACATCAACAAAGTTATAAGGAAATAGTCACTCTTACATTCTGTTGGGGAAAATATGAGAAAGTTTGGCGACCAGTATCAAAAATCATTAAAATGTACACACATTTTACATAGGTATTGTCCTTTCAGAAATGTGTTCTAAGATGGATGTGAACATCCAAAGAGGTTCATCACAGCGCTATGCACGAGGCTGAAATCTCAACAATCTGGAACCCATGAAATCATACTGTTCTCTAACCTAGATGTCCTTCTTTCCCTTAATTCATTTTTCTCTCTTTCAACCATCTGTCATAGCTATTTAATTGAAGTCCAATTATATGTTCTTAGTTTATGAAGCAAGTAAATTAATTTTGTCACATTTGTATGTAAAAATTTTAATGGCAATACACCGACTGCCACACTAGAGAAAAATTTTTTTCTTCGGAGCCATGGCATTTTATTACGATTAAAACTTCAAAAACAAAACAATTCTTTCAAATTTAACAAAAATATTATTTTTTATTTTTTGTATGGGGTTAGAATCAATTTTTACACTTCATGTCATGTGAGCTATATGTGATTCACTACATACTTATTAAATTTGCTTCTGAGAATTTAATCTTTTGTCATTATACACGTTATTTAATTGTCTGGAGTGGACCTTGGGTGGTCCTGGATGACAACCCCTGAAACGTATCCCCTAAATATGTGTATCAATGTCATATCACCAAATATAATGGCACAGATTTTGTTCAAAGAGCCACTGAGCAAACAGTCAAAGCAAAATGTGCAATAGGAAGCTATAATGATTGGAGTACATGATCCACCACCTGCAGTACCCTTAGGTGGGCCAGGCCAGCTAGAGCACAGTGGCAGGAGGTGGCGGAGATGTACCCGTTGACTGCAAAAACAACAAAGAGGTTTTGCAGGTTCATGAGGCCCTGGGCTCAAAATTAATGTGAGTTAAATACAACTCACACAACAGTTAATGTGTTAACTGGTTTTTTATGTCTATCATCCACTTGCTTTTTATATCACACTTGATTCCTCCATTGAAAACATATTCTCCAATCTTGCCCCAAATGGTGCCGAATAAATCTTCATTTTTAATGAAACAAAACTGCAAAAAAGTGAACCCTAAAGTTATGAAAGTAGTAAAGATTTGATGGTAATTTAACAATTCCCTAATTTTTCTTAAATCTGTCTTCACATACTGCCTATCAAGACAAATGATACAACAATCATATAGAAAAGCTCCCCATACCAAGTATGCTCGGGTGATACATGTTGAGTTGAACTGTCAAAAATTCAGAATCCTAAATAACAAAATGGTATTTTTCTCTACTTGTCTATATATCCACACAAAAGAAAAATAATCAAATCCATATTAAAGGGAAAATCTAATGTAAAATCTAAGTTAAATTTAGCCATTTAAATATTATTATCTTCAGTCATCACTAAGATAAGTCAAATTGTAGAAAGCCACCATTTCATTGTTGAATGGTACAGAAGGCTTAAACTTATGTATCAGTTACGATATTGTATATTGTAGGAGAAATATACCTAATGTTCAGACTTTGGCTGTATTTCTAAATAATTACTATAACAGTTCACAAAAGGCCCCCCAAAATTGGAATAGGCAAAGGGAACTCCATAAATATACTCTGAACATGGCAAAGAATTGACTCAAGTAGTTTGTCTAAAAATTAGTGTTTCTTTATATCATGTATCGCATTTTTGTGATTTGAATTAAATAACACAGCAGACAAGAATAGCAAAAAGCAAAAAGAATAAAAACTTAATTAACTATTCTCCAGCTCTCACCCTGTGCTCTTTGATCCAGCGTTCCATGTCATTCTCTGTCAGGTAGTAGGCTTTAATATAGGTTTCCACAAATTCTTTATCAGGAATGGGTCTAATATCTGTTAGTTTTTCAAGTTTCATTAAAAACTGCTGAAAATCCAATTGCATCAAGGCACGACCCTCATTACTGCACTTCTTGACATTGGCATATCTAAGAGACAGTAGTAAAAAAACACACGATGAGAAGGCTAGAAAGACAAACCCTGGACTTTTCTCTAAACCATATTTTGACAGATTCTCCCCAAATGAGATGATTACAGGAAAAAGAGCACATGAGTTTGGGTCAGAACAGGGTTGTGTTTTGCCTCTCTGTAAAAAGACATAATAAGTCATTTTACTTATCTGGGCCTTGATTTCCTCATTTGCGAAGAAGCTAAATAACTTCAAGGTTCTTTGTTGCACTGCAGACGATAGTTCTCTTCATTCAATTAACATCATCTTTGTGGGACAGTTAAGCTGGCTACTCAAAGTTATTTATAAAACAAAGGTCGGAATACTCCAAAGTGATCTTAGTTTTATAAAGCTGTTCAGTATTGTTCAATATTGTAACTATTTAGTGCAAAAGAAATGAATAACTCTCCCCTGAATGCTTGGTAAAACCTAAGAAATGTGCATGAATAAAAGTACAGAAAGTATATGCATGTTTTCCACAATAAAACAGTTTCCAGACTTAGTCCAGCGTCCCACACTACTGAAACACTATGTTTTAAGGTGGACTAGGAGTAAGAACAAATATATTGATCCTAACAGTATATTTTATTACTGATAAATTCATCTCATTTCCTTCAATCAATCATACAGAACATGAAAATTAAATCTTAGGAAATGAAGTACTTCACCTAAGGAAATCTGTAAAAAAATTAAAGCTTATATTATTTAAAGTGACCGAGCATTATTTTTTTTAAATAAAAAGTATTCTATATAGAAATATAAACTATTTACTATTCTACTTTATTAAAGAAATTTACTTAAAATACTTTTCAAGGCTGGGTGCCTTGGCTGTGAGCTATGATACCATCGCACTCCACCAAAAGTGACTAAGGGAGACTCTGTCTCAAAAAATTAATAAATAAAAATACTCTTCATTTGTGATTATTGACACACAGCCATTTTATAATTTATAGAGCTGTTGTTTTCAATACAGCATGCCAACACTGTTGTCAGCTTGTCAATGTTACTTTCCTACTTTCTAATACATTCCTTTTTATAACAAATGAGAACCAGAGAAAAATAAGTTAAATGATAGTTGAAAATTCAACTGATGTGCAATTCTATAATACTGCTCGTGGTCTTTGAAATAACTATATGCTTTCTAGGGATTTTTAAATGTATTACTGACTCCTATTTGTAAGGACAGACTCTGAGTAAGTGGGAAAATTACTATTAATAAATTGATAAACTCAACACATGAAAGTTTTAGCTAGTTTATAGTAATATGATGATGATGATGATTAACTATGATATAGAAGTTATGAGGACTGACTTTGCATCATAACTTCAGAGTTCATATGCCTTCTTTACCTTAAAAAAAAAAAAAAAAAAACTGTGCGAACTTGTTTTACTTAACCTATGTCAGCCATAGTTTTCTGAGCCTAGGGTTTCTCATTGATGAAAGAATAATAGTACCCAACAAATTTGTTTTAGGATAAACCTAAAAAAAAGTCAGCAAATGACACACAAGTGCCCAAAAATGTTAGGTATAATCATCATCATCACTGTATTTTTAGGCAATAAAATGATTAGTTTAATTTTAGTATAACCATTAGATTCTGCATTCCTCATTCATCCACTGTCACCAGCAAGAAAAGCAAGCACAAAGACTGGCACGGCGGGGCTTAAGACTCCTTCTCTAATTATATTCTTAATTTATCTACTATTTAGCATTACCTCCATTCTCTCTACCCATTAGTGACATCTTACAACGTTATCACAATTTATCATTTAAGAAACAAATAATGCTTTCATGAAAAACTTACCCTTCCACAATTGTTCTATTAGCCAGTCGTATACAATGTTCCCAGAGTATGTTAGAGACAGGCAAGGGTATCCGAACTCTCTTAGAAACTTCATTTAGCCTCCTGTTAAATTGCTCAAATTCCTAAGACAAAAACAAAACAAAACAAAACAAAACAAAATCATGGCCATAAGTGAGTATCATTATAATGCCATATACTTTCCCACAAAAGTGGCAAAATAACAACAACAACAACAACAACAAAAAGAATTAGACAGAGTCAGAATCAAATCAAGAAAAACAAAAAGTAATAATGCCAAACATAACTTGGACTTGGCATGAGGGTTTTTAAAAGATTATGTTACAGTACAGAGCATACTAACTACTGATTAAACCATGTTAACAATGTCCAAATGTTTCTACATCTCAAAATTTTCTATGGCTGTCAGTATGGATTAAAAGAGCTGAATTAATTTGTCTTTAAAAATGTCTTCAAGAAACCCAGTTTCTAAAAAATGTTCTAATAAGCTTTCAACTCAGAATTAATTGTTTGTAATCTGTAGCTATACTCCTGAGAGAGTATTCTGGGAAATTATTCTCTTTCCTAAACATTGTTTAAATTACTATACAGGTTGAGTATCCCTTGTCCAAAATGCTTGGGACCAGAAGGGCTCTGGATTTTGGATCTGTTCAAATTTTGCATGTCTGCATCACACTTACTGGTTAAGCATCTCAAATCCAAAATTCCCAAATCTGGAATCTGAAATGTTCCAATCAGCAAATCTTTTGAGAGTCATGGAGGCACTCAAAAAGTTTCAGATTTTGGAGCATTTTATATTTTGTATTTTTGACTTTGGGATGCTTAATCTATATACCAAATATTTTGAAAGTCATGTTATAGCAGCAAATTTTTAGTACAAAGGAAAAAATAAAACATGAAATATTTTCTATTACCTACAGAAAACTGAACATTTTATTGTCTATTAACTTTTATGACATGACTATACTAAAAATGTAAAATATATGTAACTAATTTAAATAATCCAAATAATCACAAGAAAGCAGCAAACCAGCTTTTAGTCTCTCATCTCTTTAGACTATTACCATCTAAACATGTTCATTAACAAAAGAAAATGCTGTTGACCCCTCCTTGACAATATATTTCAAATAAACTTAAGGAGGTCTAAGATTATGTTTTTCTTTAGTTTCTTCGATGTGTACAGATTGAGGTATACAGATTTTCTCAGGAAAAAAACTCTAATCTGATCATCAATCTCCTCTGCACTTTTCCTAAGTCTCAATTTTTCTTGCTTATTTTTAACGGTCCATCACTCTGAATTAGAAAGAAGTGGACTGTTGATTTACTAAGTTTACCTTTGAAAATCAAAGTTAAAGAACTACACTTCATCTGTTGTTTTCATTTCATGGATTTAGCAAAGCAGCAATATTTTACTACTGTAACTGATTTGGCTTTTTTCAAAAGCCATAATTCAACATTTTTCATTAATATTTTATTTAAAAGATAAACCATAGACTCACTTACTGACATTCTATTCAATGCTAAATTCAATATTCAAAAGTGCTTACTATAAAATGAATAACAAAATCGTCTCATTTTACTTCTAATTCTTTTGGGGAAACATAAGCAGGCTGCTTTCACCTACATGCTTAGACTTAGAAAAGTAACAGAAAGAACAAAAAGTTTTTACAGATACTTAACCTTTACGTTTAAGGAAGTTCTTAAGCTCTTAAAAATTGGGCTCAGGTTAATAACCTGTCTAACATTAGTTCCTGCTTATAATATCCATATTTCTTGGGACTAAGATTACTGAAGAAGCCTCCTTCGAGAATGTGTATTTGCTGAGTGCAGAAGTCTTTGTTTCTTGCATTCCTGTGCATACCATGGTTAATGTGTGCTATGGTCTGAATGTTTCCGTCTGTGCCTGACCCTGCCAAATCCCTATGTTGAACTCCCAACTACCAAGGTGATGGTGTTGGGAGGTGGCGCTTTCTGGGGGTGATTAGGTCAGGAGGGTAGAGCCTTTCTGATTGAGTTTAGTGTACTACTAACTTTATACTATGTGTAAAAGAGCCCCAGTGAGCAACCTTGCCTCGTTCCCCATGGGAAGATGAAACAAGAAGGTGACATCTATGAGAAATTAGGCACTCACCACACACCAAATCTGCCTGAGCCTTGACCTTGGACTTCCCAGCCTCCAGAACTGTGAGAAATAACTACATTTACTGTATATGAGCCACCCAGTCTAGGCTATTTTGTTATGGCAGCCTGAATGGATGAATATAGTTTGTCATAAAAGAAGAATCAACTTTTTAGAAATAGAATTGTTAAAAAAAAAGGGGGGGGGGGTGGTTGGGGGGGGGTATCATGATTTATAAATTACCTAGATCTTTTATGCTCCAAATGAAAATTCAAAACTGAAACCTCCCGGATATTCCAGAAACCAAAATTCTTCCTTTGATTACCTTTTAAGGTCAAAGATCTGAGTTCACTTTTGCCACTCCCCCTCTGACATCTCCCTAGAAACCCACAGCTACTGAGTACTGATCTTGGCACCCTTCAGTGTGGAGACAGCGTCACGGTCTTCAAGCCAGGCCAACGGAGGGCATCAGTGCAGGGAGCTGGCACACGAGTGGAACTGCACTGCTATCTAGCTTAGTCTATCGCTCCATTTATGGATTCTCTGGTATTCCAGGCTGTTATTTCTTGCCTTGGGCTAAGCAAGTGAGCAAGGATTGTATAAATATGGCAAAAGTCAGGAGCTGGAAAGGGCCGAAATGAAAAATGAAATTTTCCTGAAAGTTGCTTTCATTTTCTCAGGTGTTCTTTCCTCAGAAATCCATGTGTCTCTTTTTCTTACTTCCTCAGACCTCATCTCCATTCTCACTTTATCAGGAGCCTTCTCTTCTCCAACAACAATAAATAAATGGTATTCTGTTCCCACCCAGAGCCTGTTATTTTCTTTTAATGGTTTACTGTTTTTTCACGGCATTATTCTTCACTTGACATTATATCTCCATCTATCTGTTTACTGCTATTTCTACACTGGTAATGTAAACCCCTTGAGGGCATGTAAGTTTCTGAATCACAACTGTATTGCCAGCATTTCTGTTGGTGCACCTCACCTGTCAGGTGATGTATAAATATCTATTCATGCATAAATGAAAAAAATAAAAAAAGAACTACAGTTCTTTCTAGGAAACTCATAAGTGTAAGTCATTGATTGCAAAGGTGTTTGCACGACACATAGCCAAAGCAATATGATTTCTGGAATTAACAAGTCAGAATAATGAGGAGCACAGTCTCTTGTTAATGAATATACATACTAAACCATAGCTTCTAATTCAATAGAAATATCTTTTTTTACCATCAGAGTGATAGCTATTGAGATTACATAATGTCAAAGTCAGCCATGACATGCAATAATCAAATTCTAATTCAAAATGAGAAATTTATAAACAAAAACAAAGACCTATAAAGTACTCGTACCTAATAGGAAACAAAAGTCAGACAGAAGCCTGTTTCAATATGGGGACTTTAATATCACAATGTTAAAAATGCGGCAGTAAATATAACTGCACTACTTTAAAGCCTTTTTGATAAAAGAATATCTTTCTCAGAAGGACCTTTAGTGGAGATGCTTCTCAGAACACTTGCCTTTAACAAAGCATCTACATATATGTTGTGCTGTGACATGATTTCCTTTACATCCCATTTCACATTGGCCATCAGGAGCAGCATCTGTTCATAATCAATGGCTTTACCAGCTACAATCCAGTAAATTGGTTTGCGTAGTTCACTGGCAGTTGAAACCGTCTGAAATAAATTTCACAGAAATGAGAACAGCTACTTTCTAAAAGTATTGGATTTATAAAGAACACTTTGCCCTATACATTTGAAGATTTAAATTACAAAAATATTTTAACGTGAGGGCAAAGGCTTTACTCAAAACACAATTTTGAGACACTCAGTAAACTTGAGGCATTGACAGTACAACTGTAAGAGAACGAGAAGTTTTCATGGGGACTAGCAAAGATGTCTCAAACTCTTCCAACTCTCTCCATTTCCACTCCCAGTGTTCCACCTCAGGAACAGGATTCCATCCTCTCACCAGCAATACTCTGGCAGCCTTCTGGCAGGGCTGCCTGTCTCTAGGTTTGCTGTCTACAGCCCCCTCTCCACAGCACCCCCCCAAACCCAGAGAATGCCTCAAAAAGCGCACATCTGACTGTGCCACACACCTGCTTCAAAGCCTCCAGTAGCTCACCGGAACCCTTGGAATAAAGTCCACATTATAGGATGTGGCTCCTGCTTACCCTCCAGAGACCTCTCTCAACACCAGCCCTCCCGCCGCCCTGCCCGACAAGCTGAGTTCTCAGCTGCCCACATGCACTGCGTTCTCTCTCACCTCACAGACGCCCTTCCCTGTCTGGAATCTAGCCCCCACGCACCTTCTCTGCCTGGCTGGTATGGAGTAAACATGACTTCCTCCAGCCTTTCCAGACAACATTCTCCCAACCACAGCCCCTCCCATCCTCCAGTCTGGATAAAATGTCCTGTCACTGCTCTTTCCCCGTACTGTGGCAATTGTCATACTTTAGTCTCACTGGACTAAAAGTTAATGAGGTGCTCGATAAGTATGTATTTAATGCAGGAATTCATGAATGAATAAGTGAATATTCTATCCAGCTCTCCTGGGGGTTGGAGACTGATCTCTATTTAAAAAAATAAAACCTTAAATAATCTGTGACAGTCCCATTTGGCTCACAGTTAACATGACATACAAGACCATCTCTGACCTGAGAATAAAACTGCTGAAGAAAGGGCTTTTTAACTGCAGGCATCACAGCATCCAGATGTGGCTGAAGAAACTCAAATTGTTCAGCCAAGAATACCCTAAAGAGAATAAATAATTCACTGTGTAAACAAACTTTGTCCAGAATTTAGAGCCTGTTTCCATATAAGTAATCTCTTAAGATCTCTGAGTGCATTAACATTAACAATTAAAATGATTTTCCACTTTAGTAAACTATCTTGTACCCCCACTTGACACGCTCTCATGCAATCTGCACCATGATTAGTGCTGAGTTTATCACTGAATGGAAGTTTAGGTGAAAGAAGAGTAACTTCAAAGGAGCTAATCAGATTACGAAAAACATAAATTATGTTGCTTTGCCTGTGAGATATGTGCACAGATAACACAACAGATCGAAAAAATTGATATAACAGTATTTTTTAAGAATTTCTTTTAAAGGTCCCATTCTATTATATACAAGACTCTTAAATTCACAGTTCAGTATCTACACTTTTCAGAAGTAAGTTCATAACAATCTGTACCTTGGCTGAGGCATATGAACAAACCACAGGTGTGGGAATGGGAGTCCTTTGGCTGGTGACTGAGCCTGACTATGGCCTGCAGATGTGCAGCGGCTGGGCACTGTTTTTCTCTTTTTGTCATGTATGCAAACACTCTTAAGTTATCTTAGACTTCAATTTATGGAAGATATTATATACTTCAATTTTTTTTAACACATTTAAAGATTTACAAAGGTGAGGAAGCATTCTTGCTGATGTCAAGGGTCAACTGTATTTAGCTGACAATGCAACTATAGCTTCTCTAGAATCATAAGTTATCAATAGAAAAATAGAAATCAACTGATAATCTATGTTAGGATATACTTCTCAGAAATATATCTGATATATAAATAAGGGCTATTCAGAAGTGGTAGATGTATGTAGCTATAATAGAAGTCTAACTCTGTAATACTTACTTCTATAACCTTTCTTACATAGGTAATGGCAAAGCAACTGTATTTAACAACTTACAAGGACTCCGTGGCTACCACTCTCTCCGCTAACCCATACAATGTATCGCCAGATGTCAAAACCACTAGGTGACTGAGGTGTGGGCTCGGTACCTTCTCCTTTCTTTCTTCTGCTGCTGTAAGTGTGGCAGTAGGATCGGCTGAAACGTCCTAAAAATGCAACACAAACACAATCTGGAACAGCAAATCTAACTGTAAGAAACCATATGATTTTGATAAAATTAGAACTATAAATAAAATACTCTTAGGTACATAGCAACTACATTTAATTTTGGTTTTCCCCCGTGCTTTTATGATTTGTAACTATGAGAACTTCCCTTCTGATACTAAGTGAACATAATTCTACATATTATCCAACTCTTTATGCTACCATCTGTGTATGACCTAAAGTCTGCCAACACGAGAAATCTTTACGAACCGACAGATGTTTTATGTAGACAATATTGAGACGCCCCTCAAGAACTTGTAAATGAGATTGTCCTTTGAGAATGAAGCTGGTAAAATCCAAAATTATGGTGTGATTAACCATTTCACATCCAACCTTATCAAGATAACCTTGGTACAATCTCAAGAAGGCAGGACTAGAATGAAAAAGAACCAATGGTACTGCATATGTCTAGGGACAGATTACTGATAAAGATAGTCAAAGAGAACAAAGGAAAGGGATGCCCAGAGAGCAAGATGTGCGGGGCCCCTAAGCACATTCTACGCGAGAACCACTGATTCAAATACACAGTCACACAATCAGCAGGAGTGAGGCAGTCTAACCTGTGGTCAGAAAAACTCATCAGACTTTAAATCTCTTCAGTTTTATTTTTATCCAAGCCATCCTTGCTAGTAATTTACCTTTCCAGGGATTCTGATGCCAGGCAAGCAGTGCCTTGGATATGACTTATGCACAATCTTGTACTCCAAAGATTTATTTCATATTATAAACATAGAATGAGCGTTGAGGATATGCTCGTCCAGCTTCCCCCTCAATACACAGCTAGAAGCTCTTATGTTTTGCTGAGCTCTTAGCAAATAGTAAAAAATAAAACAAAACAAAATAAACAAACGAAACCCCACAAAACATTTGAACTCGCTGGCACACTGGCTATCTTTTTTTGTAGGGAGGGTGTGTGTCTCGAGGAGCTCTTAGGTAAAAGGGGTACTAACTGGCTACTTGGAGTAGCTGACAGGGCACTAGAAGACTGCCAGCTCAGTCACTCCAAATATTTCAATAAAGACACACTTAGGCAAACAGTTTCCCTTTGTAAAGCAAACGTGAAAGAATGCTGTTTAGCATACTGACATCCTCATACCACTGGCTTAAAGGGTTATTACAGTCAGTATCAGAGAAAAGGAGTTTTAATTACTGTTTTGGCGGGAAGGGCAGGAAAGAAGTCAAGGTAATGACATCATAATTACACTAGAGAAAAAACAACTCCGTGATAGCACGGTTCTCAATAAATGACTCCAAATGCTACTGACATTACAATTTCAAAGTCACTTCAGTGTATAAGGCCATGAAGAATTTTGACAACCAAATATATTTCTAGTAACAATTACCTTGGATGAGAAATGGACATCATAATTTTAGTTTAAGTACAAGGTTTTCCAGTACTGATATGCCATCAACTCCACTCATTACATTGTGAAAAACATTTCCAGAAGAGAAATTTACAAACAGAAGAAACTAACAGAATAAATGCCATATGCGCATTACACAATAGCTCCTGGCACTAAAGTGCTGTTATTTCTTAAGCTTACCTGAATATAGGTCAACAGTTAACCTGCTCAGTCCTTCAGCAGAAAGTTTTAAAATTTTGATTGAATGGGAGACTGACAGAGCTAGAAGAAAAGCTAAACGTTCTCTAATACAACCCCTGCAGTTCACATAATACTGTCACTGTGGGAAACACTACATGGGTATTTCCATTATGGAGTTTAATGCTGAGGACCTTGGAGTAGGCAGATAGTACAACTACATATTTAAATGCAAATGTAAGTAACAGCTTTAAAGACCCTCAAAGAAAATTCTACCACAAAAATTAGATGTGAAAGTATATAAAATGTAAATCCAGATTACTTTTCAAAGCAACTCCATAGTTAGAAATCTCTACCATTTTCCATATGAATAAGAGACATCAAATGCATCAGTACTCGGGGTGTATAATTTACTTTTATAAATTTATCAAAAAAGAAACAAAAATGATAAAACCTTTCAAGTTAGAAAATGGTTTCATTCTTCTTTAGTTTATTTCCTATCTTCTAAAGATAGTGTCTCTCTTCAATTTCTAATTACTCAATTAGAATTTAAAAGTTGTTTTGGGAATAACTGCTTCCACTAGGGACAATCAGGGTCCCAGAACCACGTAAGTTATCTCACGTTGCATCTCCACTATTTATTTCCCTCTACTAAAAAGGAAATAACCCTACTACAAAAAAAATTTCACAAGATCAGATACTGGCTGGTGACAGTTGGTTGCCTGTGCTATTACTTCTGGTGGTTATTTAATAAACCACTTTAGGAACCTTGGAATCATTCGTGACTCCCCTCCCTCCTCACCTGCTACATCCGATCAATAACTAAAATATGCCTAAACAAACACCACTCTTGTCTGTTCCTTTCCGATGTCACTACATAGTCAGGCCCTCGACCTCTCAGCAGTCTTCAGCACAGGTAGGCTTCTTTAGGAGGAGAAACCTAGAGTTCTACACGCGGTCACCTTCTAAGCATCAAACACTCCTGCTTTTAAAATAAATATAACTAAATCCAATAAAATGTACTTGGATTAAACTAAATCTAATAAAAACTTGCTGAAAATACTATACAAACTAAAATAGGTCAAGGTACTATGAATGACTTTTTTTTTTTTTTTTTGACAGGATCTTGCTCTATCACCCCATGGACAGTGCCTTGGCATCAGCCTAAATCACAGCAACCTCAAACTCCTCAGCTCAAGAAATCCCCCTGCCTCAGTCTCCCAAGTAGCTGGAATATAAGACACTACAGGCTCATGCCACTACGCCTGACTAATTTTTCTACTCTTAAGGTAGAGAAAGGGCACTGCTCTTGTTCAGGCTGGTCTCAAACTCTTGACCCTAAGCAATCCTCCTGCTTCAGCCTCCCAGAGTGCTAGGACCACAGGTAGGAGCCATGGAGCCCGGCCAAATACCATACGCTTATGATAGCAGAGTTACTTCTGAATTTCTTTATTTTACATATTATGATTAGATATCTCCATATATAAAACATAAAACTAAGAGTTTCTTTGGATTTAGACACTACTAGTTAATTTAGGCTAGGAGGTGATGGAAGGCAAAGGGAGGAACGCTTTTGTTCCCAGTTAACACTGGTATAATAGGCATAAAAATTTAGCCTGTTTAACAGCTAAAGTTCTCTGTTTACATTTCGGGAAATACACTTGAAGAAAGCAAGAGAATCACAAAAATGTCTGACTGACATAAATACATAGTATGTGCTTCTTTTGCATTTAAATGGAAAAGCTCCTTAACTGGGTCCATGTTTTAGTTTACACCATTATAGTAAATAAAGGATATAAATTTTAATGATTTTGAGAAATGAAATTTTATCAATCTTTACTCTCACAGAGATAATCATATTCTTTTAGTCTTTCTTGACACTATTTTACTACTATAGGGTGAATTCTTAGGAACTTTTCTGGACAAATTTAAAATAAGCTTTTATTATCAAAAATTTTAAGTTCGCCAAAGGTCTTATAGCAAACAATTTAGTTAGTATCACCATATGGATAAGTAAATCCATTTCTGGTGCTATTATGACCTATACCAGCATTATTTCCTACTTTTCCTCTACTAGACCACTTTTTAAAGACTTTAGTATGTCAAACAAATTTTCTTAGGTTATATTGAATTTACATGAAAAAAATGGTTATTAGGTGGCATTTTAGACTACAATGGTTTCATTTTGCCTTTTACATAAAAATTAGAAGACGAATATAAAAAATGATCAAAAAAGTGTTTATTGAATTATTAATTGACATATAGAAGAAAAATAAAGAAAATATTACTTCCATCTAGTTGGCTTCAGATTGATTCAGGCTATAAATTATTTTAATAGCCCAAAAAATGTATTGACTAGCAAGAAATCAATTAATGTTCTCTGCCAATGTAGACGCAAATTAATGAAATAAAAAAACTATATTGGATTAAACAAATCTGGGATCCAGGTCTAGTAAATGACAAATATATTTACTAAAACAATAAACCAATGCTTATCAGTGTAAGTAATAATAATTCAACATTTAAACAAGGAACATTTCAGGAAACTTCTACTGTATTGCACGAATGCTTATCCTCCAGAGGAATAAGGACACTGGAGAGACCCTGCCAAAGGGCGGTGCTCCTTACAAACTGAAGGAAGAATGACGGTGTGCACAGTCTTCTCGTCCAGCGTACAGTCCTTTGATTTAAAAGATGGTAAGAATAAGGATTTAAAGAAAGCCCATCTCTAAAAGATAAGGTGCAAAAGGAGAAAAAAACCCACATATCTATCTATTCACTTACTAGGGGAGAGAAGTTGTAGTTGTTTTTTTTTTTTAAAGATACATACCTAAGTTTGCCAATGATCATAGAAAAACTTAACCAATGATCATAGATGTCAGGCAGATGCT
Source organism: Loris lydekkerianus (assembly GCA_963574355.1). Taxonomy (NCBI): domain Eukaryota; kingdom Metazoa; phylum Chordata; class Mammalia; order Primates; family Lorisidae; genus Loris; species Loris lydekkerianus. Next base: position 8,271 of record CAUYPK010125310.1, on the reverse strand, counting down.
GTAATGTTACTGATAAGTAGATGGGCAGAACCTGTCTCAAAGACCAGCTAGTTTGGTCTCATTACTTACTTGGTCACACTATGCATATTTCATTAAGCACCATGTGGCAAGACCTGAGGAGTAAATGCAGGTTTTAGGGTCACATCTGGAACTGTGATTTGACAGCCATACCCAGTAACTAGCAGAGATGGCAGGGAAATGCCAGAGTGAATGATTCTAGTGGTGAATTTTAATCCACCAATATTGAGACTTTCATCTACAAATGGGAAAAATTATGATCTGGCGAATAAGATCTGATAGTCAAGTGATCAAAGGTTGTAAGTCTATACTAAGCATCAAACAAAGAGAGTCAAAATTGAAACTGAAACAGAAAACTGCCAATGGGCTTGAAAGCCAATGGATTTTACAAATAAAGACAAAAAAAAAAAAAAGAGGCTAGCCTCTGAAAATGAACAAGATTAAATGAATCTCAAAGCAAAGAAAACAAGCCTGGTTAAGTTAAGAAACATGAAACCCAGGGATTGGAGGATTGGAGTTTATTCATCTACTCTGTGAGCATTTATTGAAGAAATGCTTTATGCCAAGGTAAGAACTATGAATATATATTTTTAAATGTGGGAGGTAAGAAGCCTTCTGAATGATAAGGGACCACCCAAGCAGTGCTCCTCGGAGATATCAGCACACGCCTCCCTCACTTCCTCACATTTCTGTTCAAAGCTCCCCAACCTCTCACCCTCTGCTTCATTTCCGTCTTCATACATCAGGATCTGACACTGTGTTACACATTTGTTTGGTTTATCTCTCTGTTCCAATAAAACACAAGTTTCAAGAACATAGAAAGCATCTCTTCTGTGCACTGATGAATTCCCAGCACTATAACATGCCTGGCATATAATAATTGTTTCTTTAACAGGATGAATGATTTAATGGCTTTATAAAAACGCCAATAAAAGGATCAAGCACATAATATAGAGCTTATGAAATAGAGGAAAGCGATTGCTTGTTTGGGGTAGGCTGAAGGAATAAAGGAAAACTTAGACAAACCTAGGCTCCATGTAGATGCACAGAAACATTCTGAACAACATAAACTTCTGACTACAGTGACCAACCACAAGAAAGACTTTTCTTCTTATTTTAAATGCTTATGTTAGTTTAAACTCTACAGTAGGTTAGCTGGGTGTTGCTACCTAACCTCTGTTTTTAAAAGACACATTTCATCATGTGATGTAACAGTCAAGAACCAAGACACCATTCTACATAGCAACCTAAACCTCAACTTTCTCTTTGAATTTCAAGGCCATTTACAAAGTAGTCCCAAACACTCTCTGTAATCTAACTCTTCAGCCTATACCAGTGCCCCGGTTACATGATCTGCCAAGCTTTGGGCCAGGTCTTCTCCCACCTCAAGGTCCTTGTTCAGCCTCTGTATCTTAATTTCAGTGCTGTTTTTTTTTCTCTTTCCCACTAATGCCATGCCTGATCTTTGAAATCTAGCATAAGTCTCACTTTCTCCTTTAGTCTTTCTCTGACATCAAATTTCCACATATACCTTTCTCCTTTTTTAACTTGTGTTACACATGTAGCTAATACAATATTCTTTTACATGTACCAGTTTTTCTCTGACCAGACTATATGTAAGCTCCATTTTACTTCCTCTATGCACTTAGTGTAATACTAAGGACACAGGTACTCAATATACAGACAGACAGACAGACACAAGTTTACATGTAGTTGATTCGAAGGCTAATTGCTATTTTAGATAACATTTTAGATAATTTAACAATTATTTTAGATAATTGATCCCCATTCACTACTTACCAGATCAATAAGGCTTTCTTGTATTCTATTTAGAGTTGTTCTTAGTCGACTACTACTAAGGCCAAGTCCTGTCGATTCCAACTAAAAAAGAAAAAAGAAAGGCCACATTGCTGTGGAGATAATCTTGCAAATGCTGTATCTTCAAAAGAAAGAGTTTTAATTCAGATACTTAGACTTAAGAGGGTTTCCAAATTGAGTTTTAATTCAGATACTTAGACTTAAGAGGGTTTCCACATTGTGTTTTAAAATTCCCACGTTATCAAGTGAAGAAGTCAAACCTCGGCTCTCAAGGGAACCAGAGAACATTTAGTTTACCTGGATGCATTTACAGGTCACACTAACATCTACCGATTTTATGAGTTATTAGGAAAGAGTTCACTAGAATTTCCTTCCAACAAGTTATTTTTATCAACAGTTACAAAAACTGAGATTTTAGATATTTAAATATTTATAGCAAACGCTAGTGTATTAAAGGTATGCTGTGTTGTATTTATGTAAAGCATAAAAATATAAAGTGTTGCTAATTTATTTTCCTTACACAAATCAGAGATAGCCTAAATTCTCACTGAAAAATCAATGCAATTTTCTGTTGGCCTTAGCAAATATTTCACAGTACAGGAATCTATGCACAACAAAGCCAAAGCATTTATAAAAAACTTCATAGAAGAGTGTAAATGAGAAGGGTGACTTAACTGCGAAGGCATGAAAAGCAGTTAACTCCTTGTATGATGATTTAATTGATGAAAATTATTTTAATTTAGACATTATCATAAAATACAGGCTTTTTTTTTTAAAGTTAAAATGTTCTCTATGAACCAGTAAATTTAAAACAGTATTTACTAATGGTAAACTATAAAATATATAGTATCATTAATACATTCACAAAAATTACGTATGATTACACATGTAAACATACACACACAAATTTACTGTTGCTGTTCTCCTGGGATACAACAATGAGAAATTCACAGGTGTTGGAAAGCCTCAAGCTATACTTGGTGTGTGATGACACTGTGTGACAAAACATGTTCTAGTTTTTTATGCTAATTTTGTAACATATTACATTTTCTTTAAGTTTTCTAAAACCTTCATTAATTCACTTTTCTTCTATTTTCATACGGTATTTTTATATATAAATTAAATCCAGGCTTTTTAAGTATGCAGTTTGAAGAATTTTGGAAATTGTATACAATCTTGCAATCAGCAACACAACTGAGATAAGAAAAGTTCCCTCACCCTTAAAAATGTCCTCATGCCTTTTGTCCTTAGCCCTTTCCCCATCCTTAACCCCTGATCTGCTGTCACTATAGTTTTTGCCTTTCCTAAAATTTCATATAAATGGAACATACAGTACATAATCTTTAATGTTTATTTGGTATGTTTTTGAAATTCACCCATATTGTGAGCCTGTTAGTATTGTGTGCACTTTTTATTGCTTAATTGTATTCAATAATATGGACATAGCACTATCTGTTTACTTAGTTTACTTATTCAGTCAATAAACGTTTGGGTTCCAGTTTACTATTTGAATAATGCCACTATGAACATTTGTATGTATATCTGTGTCTTGACATGCATTTTCAGTTCTCTTGGGTAAATAGCTAGAAGTGGAATTTTTAGTTCATATCTTAAAAAAAAAAAAAAATATATATATATATATATATATATATATATATATATATATATATATAAAATATGTAACATAAAAGACAGAGACTTCTCACTTTGTCACCCTCTGTAGAGTCCTGTACTGTCATAGCTCACAGCAACCTCGAACTCTTGGGTTCATGTGATCCTCTTGCCTCAGCCTCCCAAGTAGGTGGGATTATAGGTGCCCGTCACAATACCCGGCTATATTTAGAGACAGAGTCTTGCTCGTGCTCAGGCTGGTCTCAAATTCCTGAGCTTAAGCAATCCACCCACCTTGGCCTCCCTGTGTACTAGGATCACAGGTGTGAGCCACCACACCCCACCTTCTTAAATGTATTTTTAACTTCATAAAGTACTGCCATACTGTTTTATAAATTGGTTACGCAATTGTCATTTCCACACATAATGTGTGTAAATTCTAGCTGCTCTGTGTCATAAACAGAATATATGTGTCTCCTCAAAATTCATGTTGAAGTATTTAGAAATGGGACCTTCATGAAATAATCACAGGAGATGTAAGGATTAGTGCCTATATGAGAAGAGACATTCAAGAGCTTGCTTGCTCTTTCTACATGAGCAGAGGAGAGGCCACGTGAAGACACAGTGATAAAGTGACCATCTACAAGCCCAAACACTGTCTTATCCTAGGAACTGAGGGCCAGCCTCTGGAACTGGGAGAGATACATTATTCTTGTTCAAGCAGTCTAGTCTATGACATTTTGTTATGCCAACCAGAGCAAAGTTTATGAAACCTTTCCTTAAAGTTTCTATTTACAAATCTAATTGATTAAGAGTTGCTCATGTTTTCCATTTCTTCTTAACGGGTCAGTTTTTTATAAATTTACCACAGAATGTGTCCATTTCATTTAGTTTGGAAAATTTATTGGCATAAAATTGTACATGACATTTCCTTACTATCCTTTCAATGTCTGAAGGATATGAAGTGATGCCTTCCCTTTCATTTTTTGATATTGATAGTTTGTGCCTCCTCTGTTGCAATTTTTCCCTCTTATAAGTTTATAGGATTTTATCAATATTATTAATTTTTTTAATAAAAACCAGCTTTTAATTTTTTTCTAGTACTTTACATTCAATTTCTTTGGTTTCTCTCTTAACCTGTATTATTTCTTTTCTTCTGTGCACTTTGGGTTTAATTTGCACTTCTTTTTCTAGTTTCTTAAGGTGGAAATTTAGATCACTTGAGACTTTCTTTTCTCCTATTGGCATTTAAATAAAGCCAGGTATTTCCCCCTAGGCACTGATTTAGCTGCATCACACAACTTTTTGTATATTGTATCTTCATTTAGCTCAAAATATTTTTTAATTTCTCTTGTGATTTTCTTCTTTGATCCAATCATTATTCAGAAGTGTGTTGTTTAATTTCTAAGCAATTTTCCTATCTAATCCTATTACAATCATGTTACTTATTATATTGTTACAATCATGTTATATTATTATTGATTTCTAATTTAACTGCAATGTCATTAAGACAATATATTTTGCATTATTTCAATCTTTTTAATTTTATTAGAATGTATTTATTGGTCCAGAACATGGTCTATCCTGACAAATGTACCACCTGCACTTAAAAGAACTCTTACCTTGATTTTGTTAGGTATGCGGTCTAATATACAGCAATTAAGTCAAGGTGGTCTCTGTTCAGATCACTTTTCTCTGACTATGCTGCAGTCAGAGTGTCACTCATAAACAAGGTTCACAAATTAGTTAGAGACACGGGTAGACTGAATTTGGGCATCCCCTCTCTCACTCTTTTCCCTCCAAGCTTCCCTGCACTCTCTGTAGTGTCTATTTTTCTGGCTTCCCAGTCCATAGACTGCAGGTTTCCCCATGCTTGCTTCCACTTCTGAGCTCTGTGGACTGCTAAAAGCCAAGGGCGCGAACTTTATTTTTATAGCTTCCCTTTCCCCCACCTGTAGACTAGCATGAACTCCCCACCAGAGTCTACTGGCTTCCTTTGCTTACTCCTCAGTATATTCAAATAGTTGCTTTTTGTATAACAAGCAGATTTCATAGCTGTTTTTCTGCAGAGAACATCATTCAGTAAGGTCTTAGTGACTGTGGAAGTTAAATCATTTCTGAAAAGCTTAGATACTAAATTACAGACTCTCTATAAAAAGTTTTATTAATGAAAGGTAACCTTAAGTAAAGCTTAGCAATGGCTGTCAAGTAACAACCCTCCTAAGATCTACCTGGATAACAAATAATTACAGCATTGATCCATCTGCCGTAAGCATCTACTATGTGCTTTCTACTGCGTTAAGGTAAGCTATGAGATGGTCTTCCCAAAAGAATGTGAACAGAAAAGACCAAGGAAAACATAACTGAAGAGGTGAATAATGAAAAGCTGGAGGCAAGGCAGGATAAAGTAATTGTTGTAAGTAACATGATTGTAATAGGATTAGATATAAAATAGAGCAGGACGCAGTTGGTTATAACCAGTTCAGTGATGAGCAGGAGCTTCTGGAAGAACTAATATCAACAGGAGGAATCCTTTAGACTAAGGCATACATTGTATCCCCCCAGTCAATGTTCAGAACCCAGAACTCCTGAGAAAAAGATGCGTATTCTTCCATCAGGAGAATCCATCTAAATTCACATACACAAGCCCCTTTCTTCTGAAAGAGAAGCAGGTGCAATCACATACCCTGTTCTTCCCATTCAACTTACTACCTGATTCCCCTTCCCCTGAGACTCAACAGCTAATAGGACAATTTGGAGTATTTATTTATCTTTAAGAATATGGAAATTTCTAGGATTTTTAATGAGCTTGAAAAGCTTATTCTCTCAGAAAATCAAAAGCTATCTCTTCAATATTATATGCATGCATATAACTGTACTAAACTTTATAACTAACTGCACTTTGCTAACTTTCTCAGGTTCCAGTGAACTCCATCGTGCCATTTATTTATTAACACATTTTCTTGTTCCAAAAGGAACTCAAAGTAGCTAATTAAGAAGAATATAACTTTGCAAGTTAAAAAAAAACATTAAATGTATATAAAAATTAAGCAAAGCAAAATATATGTATAAAAGGTGGAGGGCTAATTTGTACAAATTTTTACAGAAAACCCCTTTCAAAGAGATTCAAAGTCTTTGCTATAAATAGTGTTTCCCTCAGTTTTGCAGAATTGAAAACAGTAGTATCTGAATTATAAGTTATTCTATTTGAAGATATATTTTTAACATTCACATTGTAGCTAAAAGCTAGTATTAAATATAATCTAATAATAGAAAAGTTCTTTCTTAAAAAGTATAAGAGACTAGGAAATGTATTTACTCACACAGACTCATATATACTTTTTTTTTTTTTTTTTTTGAGACAGAGCCTCAAGCTGTCACCCTGGGTAAAATGCCACGGTATAACAGCTCACAGCAACCTCCAACTCCTGGACTTAAGCGATTCTCTTGCCTCAGCCTCTCAAGTAGCTGGGACTACAGGTGCCCACCACAACGCCCAGCTATTTTTTGGTTGTAGTTGTCATTGTTGTTTGGCAGGCCCAGGCTGGATTCAAACCCACCAGCTCTGGTACGTGGTTGGCACCTTAGCCGCTTGAGCTATAGGCGCGGAGCCCCAAATGCACATTTTACATTGGTTCATATACTACAGACTGCTTCTAATACAACATATGAGTAGACATCCAGGTTAAGTAAAGAAAACTTTGCAAGTGATAGTTAACAGTTTCAATACAATTTAAATCATTTTTAGTGAGTCTTATAGAATAGAATTGCAATACAAAATATCAGACCATTTTTTTCTTTAAATCATAGCAGATCTTTAACAAAATATGTAACATAATTCTTTTTTTTTTTTTTAATAAACGTAACCAAATTTATTTTTTTATTTTATTTATTTATTTTTTTTTTCAGTTTTTGGCCAGGACCAGGTTTGAACCTGCCACTTCTGGTATATGGGGCCAGCACCCTACTCCTTGAGCCACAGGCGCCACCCCTGTAACATAATTTATAGCAAGCATTATGCAAATATTGTGCTAACTTTCTGAGGTGCTAGTGAACTCTACTGTAAACAAATCTGTATTCTAGCCAGCTGAAAAGTCATGCCAAAACTGTACTAAGCAGAAGTTTCAGAAGGATCCTATTTTAACACATCTTATCAATAATGATAATCACTAGTCATAACATGGCTACTTATATTTAAAGATAAACTAAAATTAAATACAAGTAAGAATTCAGTTTCTAAATCACATTAGTCATATTTTAAGTGCTCAAAAGCCACACACACCAAGTGGCTACTATACTGGGTAGTGCAAATATACAGCCTTGCCATTTACTGTGAAATCTCTGGACGCCATGGTATAGAAACATGGTATGAAAGACAACCGCAGGCTCATGGAGAAGACTGAAAGAAAGGCTCTGACAATTAGCTAAAGCGCCAATGTTTTCCTCCAGTACTATTTATATTAAAAGATCGTATCTTTGATCTAGCAAGGATATGAATATTTATATAAATGTAGTTTTTCTTTAAATTTATGTTTTTTAAAAGGTATTAAATATAAGATAGGAAAAGTTAGTACTGTGATATGTTCATAGGACCCAGCAGCATGCTTTTACACAGAAAACTGTCAAACATCTAGGCAACCACATAATAGTTTTCAAATATCAGAGTAATTAACTGCCTAATATATTATTCTTCATTAGGAAAGAAAAAAAAATTCAATAAGAGCTTTGGAAACACAAAAAGGAGGTGCAATAAACATTAATTCTGTGGCAGGCAGATGGTTCAGTTCAAAAATGTTCAATTATTTTAATAAATATTTGTCATTA